>JALIZH010020447.1:0-29916 GCA_030522465.1 Rhipicephalus appendiculatus | reverse complement strand
CCACAGGCCACCTTGTGACTAGAGCTTAGTGTGTTTTAAGTGCCGATCTAGCGACGAACGATGATGAGGTCGACAGGTGGGCTATCGAGTGGACCCTTAAAGGGGTGGTGCCACCAAATTTGTGGCTTGCGCGTTCTTCGCTGCAAGCGTTTCTTATAGCTCTAGGAAGCATCATATACGCACCAAGATTCACGTATTCTCTCGAAATAATTTAATAACGCCTTATTTATGCGGACAACTTTCGGTTTCGGTTTCTGGGCGCCAAGTTGGACAGTGACGTAGAAGTGTAGGAGGCTTGGTCACGTGACCACACAAGGCTCGCGCGAAGATGCGCAGCACTTAGCCAGGAAGCGATCGAAACTCGGCGAGTGATGTAGCAATCGATGTTTTGCCGGTACGTACGTTTCGGAGGTGGCGGAGGTCACTCACGTCACTACAGATCTGGTGTGACGTCACTACAACTTTCGTTGTCCTTACTGTAGATCTACGTCAGTTTTGACGCGTTATCGATGGGTCTCGATCGGGAGAATGAGCATTTAGGTACACTTTGGAAGTGAATTAAAATATATTCCAAACGTTTGCTTTGTCCGACCCTTCGCGTGAAGTGTTCTTGCATACAGAGGAAACCCACAACAGGCTTGTTATAGCCTCGAAAATTTCGTGCCATCAAATTTTCGAGGCTATAACAAGCCTGTTGTGGGTATTTGATGGCACCACCCCTTTAAGCTAATTAGATTCTGGGATACTGCGTGGCAAAGCCATGATGCGATTTTGAAGCACAGCGCAGTGAGAGATTAATTCTGACAACCTGTGGTTGATCAACATGCGCACAAAGGAAAGTATATCGTGCGTCGCCGGCCGAACGGCGCTCTCCCTGGCCGGGTATCGAACCCGCAACTTTGTGTTTAACAGCTGAACGCGAAAGCCTCAAAAGCCATCACTGCTGGTAACAAGCAACGTGCATGTCTTGGGGATGCATTCTGGTGACTCGCGCGGCAAACGTGTTTAAAAGCCAGTTTGAGCGTAACGTAACGCCAATGCGATCGACAGTTGAGCAATCAAGTGCAAGAAGTCTAACGCCGTTACGCTGGAGCCAGTGTTCCAGCGTGGAGTCTTGTTTTCTTGACGACTTCCTGAAATAGACAAGTAACTCGCTTCATCGTGAAGCTTCATCCAAGTTCCTACGCCTCTTCCATACGAAACTCTTGTTTGATTACTGTCGTTTAAAACATTACGATGTTCATCGACTAAGTGTCTAGCCGTTATTAAGTGCGTTCCGTATAAATAGTTTGCGAGGGCATATTCGGAAGAATTTCATTATTGCGTGACACCGATGGAGCATTAGCTATCTTTCTAGAAAGAAAATAATCCGGTCAGTGGGCTGCTGAGCTACATAGCACGATGGGAAGATAACGCTGGTAGGAGCTGTGTAGTTAATTCCTCTGAGCGTATCAACTTCACTTGACATGCACTGTCAATAATCGATGAGCTCAAATAGCGATATCGATCGGGAACGTTTATTCATTTTTAATTTAGTAGACAAACATGAATGTGACATCTTCGTTAACGCGTCCTGACCATGTAACTGGAAATAACTATAAATCACTCGCGAATGGGGTCGCTGGTGTTCCAGGCCTTTCAACCGAGTGTGTAGACGTATGGCAATATTTAGAGAACAGTGAGCACCCAGGCCTTGGGTCCGTTGACTTTGCATAAGAGCGCTGTAGTTGTTTCAGAATATGATTTGTATGCCTAAACAAGAGGATGACACTCGGTATCTTCATAAGGTCAATGCAAGGGAGCTTTGGGAGCGGCTTGGGCATAGGCGTGCGCACGAGGGGGGCAGATGGGGTGGCCGCCCCCCCAAGTTACCTAAGAAGGGGGGGGTGCAAAGTCGGCTCTATACATTAACTTAATAGGAGAGAGGAGCGCTGCAACGAACCTTCGCCCCCCCCCCCCCCCTGAAGGGGAACCCTGCGCACGCTTATGGGCTTGGGTACGCACGCTATTATCGAAAAAATAGGGACTGGAACGCTTACGCAAAGAGTGCATGGTTAGCATATGACGCATGCTCAGTGAAAACAAATGGTGGCGACTGTATATACGCAAATCTCTGGGTAACCTATTCTAAATCTGTCTGTCATGCCTTAATTTACGTGTGATGGAACAACTGTTATAATACAGCCAGTGCCAGCGAGATAACAATTCAATAGTCCATGCTATTCCTCCATCTGTATGCTCTCCGTCATTATTGATCACTATAAATTGCCCTTTATACATTGCTCTTTATGAATGTATATCTGACGTTTACGTATGTTTATAATCATTGTTAATTTTTTAGCGTTTAGGTTACAATTATGTTTGTTTTCGAGCTTTCTGCGCACTTACATACATTTTCCGTGACATCACTTCCACGCGAATCGTCATTTCGTTTTACGCCGATCATGTTTTCTTTACTTACTGTTGTCGCCCCCCTCATGTGACTCTTCTCAGGCGCCCTTTAAGGGTCTTATAATAATAATAATATCTGGGGTTTTACGTCCCAAAACCACGATATGGTTATGAGAGACGCCGTAGTGGAGGGCTACGGAAATTTTGACCATCTGGTGTTCTTTAACGTGCACTCACATAGCACAGTACACGGGCCTCCACCATTTCGCCTCCATCGAAATGCGACCGCCGCGGCCGGGATCGAACCCGCGACCTTCGGGTCAGCAGCCGAGCACCGTAGCCACTGTTCCACCGAGGCGGACAAGGGTCTTAAGAATGATGGTGATGATGCACAGCCCCAGAAAACATCTCGAATGACATGTCACCCACGTGACACGCAGAGAGCGCGAATAATCCGGCCGAATACGCGCGCGTTTGACTTGACGTCTTGCCGCGATCGCGTGTATACGCCCCCCTGCTAGCAGATGACAAATGGCAGGAGGCCGCGGTCCATCCATTGTTGGCGCCCGCGGCTTTCCCGAGCCACGTTTCTCAGAGAGCCGCTTGTGCGCAGCAAAACAAAAGAAAGCCGCGGGCAGCTGTGCGCTGCTGAACAACTTCGTTGCACAAACGCACACATGGACGCAGCAGGAGAGCGGGGCGCTGCAGCTGCTTTAAAAGACTGACTGCAAGGAAGGAAAGACGTGACTCGGGTAAGTCGTAGTGTGGTTTGGCGGGGGGGGGGGGGGGGGGGGAGGTGATTTGTTCGCGTGGTGCGGGGGCTATCGCAGCGCATGCACCTACATACATTAACAGTCAAATGACGCTTCAGCCAGGGCTTAAAGTCTCCCAATATTGGAGGGGGGGGGGCCCTCGTCGGGGGAGCGGCTATATATATATATATATATATATATATATATATATATATATATATATATATATATATATATATATATATATATATATATATATATATATATAGTGAAGCGAACTGTCTCTAGCCCTGAAGAAATGCTTAAGAATGTAATACAAATTAATATATTAGTCACAATTTCTCTGTACACATGTCAAATGAGTGCAACACTGCTACAGCTGACCTGCCAGGGGGGGGGCAGCCCCCTCCTTAAAAAAATGGAAGAGGGGCCAGGGCCCCCCAGGCCCCCCCTGACTTTAAGCCCTGGCTTCAGCTCTGTGACGACTCGGTTTTGATCTTCCGACGAGGGTGGCGATGCGGGCTTGTTGGTTGGTCATATACTTGTACGAGTTGAGCGCTCAAAAGGACACGGACAAAAGGACACAGGACAAGAGCGCCTCTGTGTGTACATCGCTTCCTCTTGTCCGTGTCCTTTTGAGCGCTCAACTCGTAGAAGTTTGATCTTCCGCTGAAGACTACGGGAACAGGTGGACAGAACGGTCGCGATTAGGATAATAATATCTGGGGTTTAACGTCCCAAAACCACGATATGATTATGAGGGACGCCGTAGTGGAGGGCTCCGGAGATTTCGAACATCTCGTGTTCTTTAACGTGCACTGACATTGCACAGTACACGCGCGTGTACCATTTAGCCTTCACCGAAATGCGACCGCTGCGGCCGGGATCGAACCCGCGACCTTCGGGTCGGAAGCCGAGCACCGTAAACGCTACACCACCACGGCGGACAGAATTAAGACGAACGACTTGTTCATCTTAATTAAAGACGAAAAATTCGTGAACACTATGTCTTGCCAACGTTTCGACAAGTGCTTTTGTATTCTTCGAGGTTGTATAGCCTTGAAGAAGACAAGATCGCTTGTCGGAACGTTAGAAATACCCCGGGTTCACGAATTTTTTCGTCTGTTCAAGTTTTCATCTTTTCTTAAACTTCGACCTCGCTTTTATTTATTAGGAAATACTAGAATAGGACACCCAGAGCTTTGCGTACGCGACTGCCTCGGCTTTTCGCCACTGCGCATGCCTCGTATGTTAACCATTCATCGGATTAGCCTATCTTCTAAAACGTCTACGGTGAAAAATCCTTGAACTTTTTAATCACTTCAAGCCATGGGCGTCAGCAGTGGGGTGCAAAGGGGGCACTTGCCCCCCTCAAACCACTGGCCCAGGAGCCCCACCAGGACTCCCCTCCTCTTATCGTGCCGCCATGCAACACGAGTTTGCCCCCCTCAAGACCAAATGCTGCTGACACCCTTTGCTTCAAGCTTCCATCTGCGGCTGAACTTCTGCCGAGAGACCTCTACGGCACGTTTATGCAAAAACATCGAACACAATGAACCCAAGGCTATAGTTACTTATTTTTAACACACGATTGAGTGCTTGCCGCCAGCTCGCCATCAGCTGTGTCACAAATGCCACAGTCTCTGTGTGGCCGCGACTATACAGGTTATAACTGGAGTCGAGGTTACGTATTCTTGCTCGAAACGAGTGTGCGAGGGTTGAAAAAAACTGGGGAGGGGCGAATCATGTAGGGAGGGTGTTTCAGCTCCACTGTCGTCGTCGGCTATTTGTTGGGCTAACTTTTTGCCTTCTCCATTTTTAGTGGACCGGTGGCGAGTAGCATGATTTACCCCGTTTTTGTGGTGCATATCTGTTTATGATGGACCGTGACTACATGACAAACCGTAATGACATTAGACGCGGACAAGCCGAGACCATAAAGTGCTTCGCACCTAAAATTATCCGAGTAGGCCCGTTTTATGTGAGAAATTGCTGTACTGGTATCCAGGAGCGTAGCCAGAAATTTTTTTCAGGGGGGGGGGGTTCAACCATACTTTATGTATGTTCGTGCGTTCGTTTGTATGTGTGCGTGTATATATATACACAAGCAAATTTCGGGGGGGGGAGCGGGAAGGTTTGAACCCCCCCCCTCCCCGGCATTGGCTACGCCAATTTGAACCGCCCTTTGGCTACGCCACTGCTGGTATCCCGTATTGTTGCGCTCGAAACGCACTTCGCAGTGCTTTGCGTCTTCTGCGACAGCAGGCAAGTCCATAGATTAGTGTCAGTTTCTTGAACACTGCATGACGACAACTGCTTAACGGTTTGAAAATGAATGTGGATTATGGGCATATTACAATGTACAAGAGGGTCTTAACGTCAGGCTCCTTCGTAACAAGAAACAAAAAAAAGGAAAAAAAAAAGGCTTTAAATAGAAATGGGAGCAGACAGTAGTTACTAATACATCGTTGACGATGACATTGGCTGGTAAGACTCATAAGCACTGCTGGGCCTTTGTTCGTCGAACTACGTATATAGCAGAGAGCAATATCAGGTGCAACACTGAGATAACTTTTCTAAATGTCATAGCGGCTTAACGCAGTTGGTATGCGCATGGCACTAAATGCTCAACCGGAAGGGTGTCTCTGGCAAATTAAATACGTGACAATGGTACGAGTACATTGCAGAGTAATCGTTGAATAAACATGGATTCTGCGTTGCAGCTCGCATTGCTCACGACTGTACATTGAGGGAATCCTGGAGCTATCTTTACGGAGTGATTTATCGGCCACAAGTCGTAGAAAACGGCTCGGAAGTTGCGTCTTCTCGCTGACGTATTTTGATAAGCACGAGCTCGGGTGTTTTGGTATCGATGGTGCCTCCCCGTAGCGCACGCTTTGAGTATATGGAGTTCACGGCGTTTGGTGTTCCAACAAGTGCGACGTACGTAACGAAAAGAACGGGACTGCGAAAGTGAAACGTTGCGGGTAAGATCAAGGGCGTCGGCAGAACTTTTTGCAGGGGTGTGCATCTACGGGAGGGAGGTCACTGCCCTGACATGACCGCCAAGATTAATCAATTGTGTGTAATAAAGCGCAAAATTGGCTGGCAATCCTAGGCCGTTTCACACTGATATGCGGAAGCTTGCAAACCAACGTGTGTAGCTTATCGCTACTGCATAGAAAGATATCCGAAATTCCAGAGGGGGCAGCCCCCCCCCCCCCCCTGCACCCCCCTGCGGACGTCCATGGGTAAGATATATCGCTTTCTTACAGGCGTCACTTCGCTGGGGCATTGCTGCGAATATTTTTTTTACGACGATGCTGTTTATGCGAACCCTGTGCCGTCGGCATCGTCGTCGTGGTCACGCTAAGTTCACGTGACCAGGGTGGAGAAGGAGGGGGGTCTGAAAGAGGAGGGAGAGGAAACGTGAGCCACGTTGATGAAGCTTATGTAAGGCGGGGGTTCAGAGAGGAAGGGTCACGTGATGAAGATTACGTAAGGCGGGCGATTTAAACAGAATATTGACAGGGGAACTGTTGCCCCTTGAATGTCAAATGGTAGACTGGCGGTGACAGTAAAAGACTTAGGAAAATTAGAGAATAGTCTGGGGTAACCCACGCCGACCAGAGTTGTCGACTGTAACTAAAGACCTGACTTTGCTTAAGTATCATCATCATCATCAACAGCCTGTCTACGCCCACTGCAGGGCGTAGACAGTAAACAGTGTTGCTTAAGTAAATAAATGAACAAAAACGCCACTTAAAAGTGACTGGACAAAAGGAAAGTGCAGAATTGAAGGGACTGAATGAAAGGGACAACAACTTCACTGCCCCGCGGCTTTCACGTCGTATATAGACCTTTTTGTTTTTCGCTGTGGCATTGCGGAACATTTTTTTTTTCTTGTAGTGTTGTCATCGCGTGTGTTACACACCTGTAGCCGCTTGCATCACGAAGCGATGAGCGCTTCGAAAGACGTCTTGCCACATTAGTCACACGCGTGATCGTTCACACAGATTCGCAGCGCGCCCGTCCAAAGCCTAGCGCAACGCTATACGCTTTGTTACGTTGTGCAAACTTTGGGGCTTTCAGAATCACCAAGGCCCCCCTATCTTTTTCTTTCTGATTTCCCACAGACTGCTTATGCGTGTATGCACGGGCGCGCGATGGTTTTATACTGAGTGTCGTGTCTGCTACAGCGGCGCATATGGTGACGCCCCGTGCTGTGTGAAGGAGGTCGATGGTTACGCAACTGAGTTCTGCGGAATCCCGCAAGGTGGCGGAAGGGTTAAGAAAGGGAAAATAGACAACCACCCGTTTGTAGCACGAAGCCACAAGGAAATCCATACGGATTTCTCAAAAGAAAAGCTTCTTAGTTTGCCGAAAAAATTCGTCCTGGTCCGGGGTTCGAACCCGGGACCAATGCCTTCTGGGGCGGCGTCGCTCTACCAATTGCGCTAACCAGGAAGCTAGCAATTGGCAGCGCGAGGGCGAATTCATCGACAACTCGAAGCACATGGACACAAGTGATGCAAATGAGTTCTGCAGAATCCCGCAAGGTGGCGGAACGTTAAGGAAGGGAAAATAGACAACCACCCGATAGTCTATTTCCCTTGTCCACCGGTTGTCTATTTTCCCTTTGTTAGGTCGAGGGTTAACTTCGCAGCCTCGTGGTCCCCAACTTGCGGAAAGTTCGTACGGAAATATCTAGTGCGCGCAAGTCTATAGGAGCGTGGTAGCAAAATCCGCGTGGTCGAAAGGTTGAAATTAAGTCCGAGGCCTCCAATACGACAGGCTCGCAGGTCAAAGGGCAATCCTAAAACGTGAGACGTCGTTTTTATACGTTACGATCTCTTTTTCTTTCTTTTTTGTCTTTGTTTCTTTCTTCGATTCGAAAAATTTCGTTTCACGTAACTGGGAAGCAAGGAGGTCCAGCAGTTCTGCCCGTTCAGACGTGCACCGATTGCCTTTATTAAATGCGAGACCGTCCGCTTAAAAATGATATCCATGTTCTTCTACGAACGGTGTTACGAGTTTAATAACTACACATACATGTACAATTTATTGTATACAATAGAAGAAAAATAACAGGAATTTGCTGTACACATAGAAGTTATCACGTCAGTGTCTAGTAAAAACAAAAAAAAAATCGTAGAGCTTTAAAGGTTAATCTACTCGTTGGGACAGAACAGGTGTATTTTGGAGCAAAGAATGATTTCTTTGTATTCACGACGCGTGGACGCCGTTGAGGTATGCTTCGTTTGGAAAGTAAAGCTATTTTCTAGCCAACATAAGCTACATGGTTAGTTGGTAAAATATTTATTGAGGGTCCTGCAGTTTGATGACCTGGGCTCGGGTCTCCCATGTCGGGGCGTCCAGGCCTGGCCTAGTCGCCGCTTCGCTGGCCTGCTAGGTGGCCGAGGTTTGGTCGGCAAGCTCTGAGCTGTGCAGGGCATCGGCCCATCTCGCCGAGAACGTCGGGATTAATACCCTTTAGTATTTGCCTCACATTCCTAGAGCATGTGTTTAAGTGTAGCTGGTTCTATATCGCAGACCTTCCAGATGCTCTCGTTATTGATATTAGGGTAGAATTTACGATACGCTCTTCCAATGTAGGCTAGCTAACGACATGCTTGTCTGGTCGACTTCCACGCCATTACCCTTCTTACTTTATTTTTATCTTTTGTTCCCTTTAATCGTTAGTCGGCCAATGGAAACACCTTAATCAATGCAGGTTCATGCGAAAAGTCTGTTTCCATTTCGTGTTAATTTATGGTATCCACAGGCAAAACGTCTGTTTGCTCTTGTAATATCTAGAGCACTTGAATATGCATCGTTGTATCAGCCCTAGCAGCTTAGTCTCATAACCCATAGGGCCGTCTGGAAGACTACGCATACCGCGGTTTGAACATACGGTTTTCAGCATCGCCCAGTCGGGCTGATATGGTAAATAGATCTGATGGAGTGACCGCATGTGTTTTTTGACATCGTCAGGTGACCGGGCGCATGAACTTCCACAAGTTCAGCCATGGGGTCAAGTCAGAGCCAGCTGACTGCTGAGGAGCTGCGGGACTACAGAGTACGTAATTAGACCGATCCATATGTGACTACACATTAACTTGCTGCAAGATGATTTCTTGAGTGCTTGGGGCATATCGACAATATTAGTGAACGGAAAAAAATTCGGCAGATACCACGTATTGTGGGAATCGGTTTCATGCGAAGCAGTTGGCGAGTAATTATCTGTGCTGCGTTTGAACCGAGCTTTACGAGGTGGATCAGCATGTTTTGTTAATGTACTAGTTGTGAGCACATTGTGGGCTTACCAGGAACGTCGACTACACTGGCGTTTAAGGGGTACCTTATTCTCTGACGTAACGTCAGCCTTCACGTTAGAGCACAGACGCCAGAATTATCGAAACGAAGTGCACGTTACGGTGCGATAATGTGAATACCATACGTAACTTTCGTTAGCATATTCCTCCGAGGTCGAACAACGCTTGAACGCTTGCTTAATCATAGGTATGCAGATGTAATGTTTATTAGACTGCTACAAAAGCATAGACAGCACTGGAACCACAACTGACGTTAACCCGACATGACGTCTGCATCATAAGAGTACATATATGCAATGTTTATTGCTTTGTTATCAATTTAGATAGCTAGGCCGACTGTCACAAACTCTTCTTCCTCTCTTTCATTTTTTACACCCAATTTTCCCCTTCCCAAGTACAGGGTAGCAAACCGCAGTCCTCCTCTGGTTAACCTCCCTGTCTTTCCTTTATCTTTCTCTCTCTCTCTAGGACTACAAGCATAATTGATATTGCACCGACGTAATGCTTACATAGGGTATTCTTCTAAAGTTTGGCGTGGCGTGGCTTTGAGGTAGAATACCTGACTGCCACGCAGAATTCTTGGGTTCGATTCCTGCTGGGATCCTGATTTTTATTCTGTGCATTCGTTAGGTCAACGCTGCCAATGTCGGGTTTTCTTAACGCTCTCGCTTTGGAGTTACAAATGTGCGTTTTCGTCGTTCCTGCATACCAGTTTTGGTCTGCACCAAGTTAGAGATGATAACGAGAGCACCCAGACGTAGGCGGATAGATAGATAGATAGATAGATAGATAGATAGATAGATAGATAGATAGATAGATAGATAGATAGATAGATAGATAGATAGATAGATAGATAGATAGATAGATAGATAGAAACACTCAAAGGGCTTTGGGTTCTTAATTTCGCGTTTAAGAAGTATACGGCTCACAAGGTACTACCGCTACTTTCAATAGTTTGTTTCACAATGTCTTCATGAAATATGCATAACACATATTACAGCAGAATGGCTAACTGGTATATGCGTTGACGTATCGAAAGTCTTTCGAGTGCAGTCTGACGGAATGTTAATCCAACGCACCCCCCCCCCCCCCCCACCTCTTGTTAATGTGATATCCTTCCCGTAATCATTCATTCTGTTGTTTTACATACACTTGCAGATAGTGTTCTCGTTTAACGCATCTGCGCATGCGCGAACTCTCTGACATATTTCATGATGGCGTTGTGGCCTAAACAGTAAAATGTCGCTGCTTGTCTCGTGTGTAATATTTTTATGTGCCACGTCATTTTTTTCGCTCAGTGATACAGTAAACTTGCTACGATTTACAGTGCGTCGCTAATATTGCATTTAACGTCTATCAGTATTGTTACACGAGTTTAAAATTAGCACGTTCTTTCGAAATTCGTAGAAATCTACTTGAAACCAGTATGTAGGAATTTTTTTTACTGTTACCTATGTCACGGCCGCTCGATAAAAAAAAAGCTTTTTTTTTTTATTTGACACCGTCTTTCGCGAGTAAACGTGCTAAGCTAAGACACACTATTGTTAACAGGCTATGAAGGACGGGTCTGCTTTATGAAACAATGGTTAACTATAGTTCAAAAATGTATTCTATACTTAGTACATTTCAATGCATGTGCTTGCACCTCAATTAATTATTAAAAATGTCATGTCTGATTGATCGGCCGAGGAATCCGGTTGCTCCCTGCAGTGAATTATCGCATCAATAGAAGTTGCGGCTAGAGTGTGGTACGTGGCAGGTACAAAACAGTAAAACGGTACAATATTTGTCCAAGTAAGGTGACTTATTTACTATGCAATTAGTGGAGAGGAATTAATTTGGCAGCTGGAAAGTTAAAAAGTTGTACAAAGTGAAATCACACACAAAGGGATGCCTCGTGAAAAATTGCGATCGGAGCCAACGGAAATCCACCACACCGCGCTCTTAACTTTCATTTCTTGATGCATATTGCGCCTCAGCACAAATATTCACTGCTTTTCGCAAATTCTCAAAAATTCAGATTTCACAAATTCTGCGCCTTAGTGAAAATAATCACTCGGGTTAGGCTCCCTGTCCCAGTGGCGTAGCCAGAGGGTGGCACACCGGGCACGTGCCTTCCCCGAAATTTTTTTTTCGCCGTGACATAGAGAGAGAAAAATGACAATTTCAAGGGAGGTGCCCCGCCCGAAATCACGGAGGGGCCCCCCCCCCCCGAAAAAAATTTCTGGCTACGCCCCTGCCCTGTCCGGTCCAACAAGAAAGGGAACCACACCCTTTCCCACAGAACGAGACATTCCGGAACTGTTCTTCCATGACCACATGATCAAATACACACAAGCGTCTCCCGCATGCTCGTTGTGTATTTTTGCGCGTTGTTGTGCATATAATGAACATTCATTCCTCTCGTCTCACCGTCATATAACGCATCGCGAATGCATGTTCTCTGTTTCACGAGCTAATCTGCATGTGGCGAAACCCTCTGACCATTAAGCATACTGAATGTCTTTGCAGGACACTTCTTTCCTTAATTCATAGCGAGGGTCTCGTTCTGGCAGACTTAATGCCTTCAGGTAGTATGCGAGGGATTATTAGTGAGCCGCAAGCTCGTAATAAGATCACGTGCTACGTGACGCCAACAGGCTAAAGAGTGTTCCACACTCGCCGTAATGGCAACAGGCGGCGCTAACTGACGCTCCCACGTTTAAATGCACATATATACCCTATAAAGTGGACGGAGGAATGACCGCCACCGTAGCTCAGTGGTAGAGCATCGGACGCGTTATTCGAAGGTCGCAGGTTCGGTCCCTGCCGGTGGCAAGTTATCTTTTCGTCCACTTTTCTTTCTTCAGATTTACATTACAATTACTTCTAATAACATCCCCTATACTTTCCTTGGCATTATTGTCTGTTAGTTCTCATTAATACTGTGTTTAACAAAGCAAACGAGCCCTTAAATTTACACTTCTTTGCAGGAGCTGACATTCCTCACGAAAAAAGAAATCCTGCAGTAAGTATTTGAAGCGGTTTTTATTTTACTTTTTTCGAATCGCATTGCATGGCATTTTAAAATAAAAAAAAACCGGCAGATCCCACGCACCGTGGGAATCGATGTGATGCGAAGCAGCCAGCAAGGAGCAAATCATGCTGTACATAATATGCAGGTCATTATTTACATGATAGGACCTGTCATTTGTGTTCGTCAAACAGTCACGTCGCGAGATACAAATTTTGGTGTGTATCAATCTTGCGAATTGGACGCAAGCGCACCACGAGCGTGGCATGTAAGTGGCATTGTAGATGCCAAGATTTACATGTTACCACTTGCCACTTATGTTCGCTTAATTTTTTACCTCAAATCACAGCGAGACGCGAGACCAATCTGCCTCCATTTCGCATGCGTTCGTATTCTCGCGCTCTGCGCATCGTGCAGACGCCATCCGCGTTCCAGCGTTTAAATTGACGGACAATTTGTCAATTCCAAAGTGTGTTCCTCGAACGCCTGTGCCCACTGAGATGGGGTCGGTCAGAATGAAACGTGATGCGCGCGTCTCCCTCCTTGCATGATTAGAGACGCTGGGCAATGCGACGTTACGCAAGCAAAGCGCGAGCGCTGTAGAGTCCAACGCGACCGGCGTCCGTTTGCGCGCCCCGGCGCCCACCTGGCACTGTGCCAGGGCACGGCTGGAGGGACGGATGGACGGACGGGCGGACGCGAGCATGAGACATTAAAGGCTTTCACCTTAAATTTTGGTGTATATCAAGCTGGCGAAACGGCCACAGGAGTGTCATGAGCGTGGCATGCAAGTCATGTTGCACATGACATGTCATGATTTGCATATTACCACTTGTCATTTATCCTTGTCATACAATCACGTCGCTGAATACCATATTTGGTGTATATCAAGCTAGCGAAACGACCACGGGAGTACCATGAGTGTGGCATGCAAGTCATGTTGCGCATGACATGTCATGGTTTCCATATTAAAACGTCATTTATGCCCGTCATACAGTCACGTCCCTAAATACGAAGTTTGTTGCATATCAAGCTAGCGAAACGGTCACGAGAGTGTAATGAGCGTGCCATGCAAGTCATGTTGCACATGACATGTCACGATTTCCGTATTACCACTTGGCAATTATGTTCGTCATACAGTCACGTCAGTCAATACCTAATTTGGTGTATATCAAGCTAGCGAAACGGCTGTCAGCGCGCCATGAGCGTGGCATGTAAATCATGTTGTATATGACATGCAGGTCATGATTTTCATATTACCACCTGTCATTTATGCTAGTCATACAGTCACGTACCTCAATACCAAACTTGGTGTATATCAAGCTAGCGAAACGGCCACGAGAGTGTCATGAGCGTGGCATGCAAGTCATGTTGCACATGACATGTCACGATTTCCGTATTACCACTTGGCAATTATGTTCGTCATACAGTCACGTCAGTCAATACCTAATTTGGTGTATATCAAGCTAGCGAAACGGCTGTCAGCGCGCCATGAGCGTGGCATGTAAATCATGTTGTATATGACATGAAGGTCATGATTTTCATATTACCACCTGTCATTTATGCTAGTCATACAGTCACGTACCTCAATACCAAACTTGGTGTATATCAAGCTAGCGAAACGGCCGTCAGCGCGCCATGAGCGTGGCATGTAAATCATGTTGTACATGACATGCACGTCATTATTTGCATATTACCACCTGTCATTTATGTTCGTCATACAGTCACGTCACTCAATGCCAAATTTGGTGTATATCAAGCTAACGAAACGGCCGCGAGCGCGCCATGAGCGTGGCATGTAAATCATACTTTTCATGAAAAGTTATTTATGATTTTCATGATGTGACCAGCCATTTATGTTCGTCATACAGTCATGTTATGCCATACCAAATTTGGTATAAATCCCATTAACGATACGGCCAGGAGAGCACAAAGTCGTAGGCGGCTAGATAGATAGATAGATAGATAGATACGCTCAAAGTCGCCGAAGTTCGCTAAGAAATGCTTCGCATTTAAAAGTATAAGCGCTCACTAAGAATAAATAACAAAGCCGTCGAAATTTTGGAATGTCCTCCTGAGAGGTCATCGCGGGTGATGACGACGAAGGCATTGCTCAAATTCTTGGTCAGCCAATTTGCACCAGTGGTTATAGATGATTGGTGATATCATGACTGTGAGGCGTGTGGCTTTGCGCGTGTTCTCTCTCTCTCTCTCTCCTTTTTTATCTCTATCTTTAAACCTCCCCGATCTCTTTCCCCAGTGTAGGGTAGCACACCAGTTGTTCTAGACTGTTTAGCATCCCTTCCTTTTAGCTCTCTCCTGTTCCTTGCTTCCCCGTCAAGAATGCTCACCGCAACTGACTCAGAACGGGCTATATTATGTTGTAACCTATTCCAGTTCTGGAGGGATCTTTGGAATTAAATACATTTCATTGTATATCACAAAGCAAAAAAAAAAAAAATCGTTTATCGCTTCGTAGCAGCATACCGCTAGTCCTGAGAACGAAAGCTTCGTGACTGAAGAAACATTCGCATTGGTCCAGGCTTAGGACCTATAGGACCACTCTTATATCACAATTAGCAGTAAAATATGATCATACGCATTTACGACTATTGGCTTATTGTTGAACGGCGAGCAGACTCGCTTAATTCAGGTGCCTTAATTAGTAGATATTTGTGATTACATTATGAAGGGCATACAAGAAAATCATAGAAGCTACTCGTCACAGTGTAGCCTGCTGGGTAATTTAGCGTACAGTACTCTAATTCAACTCTTTACCCATATTTTGTGCTATGCAGCGCATTCAAACGATTCAAGGGCATCGCTGTAGGGGAGGTGTTGGCCGACAAACATGCCAGAATTCCCGTCAAGTACATCGAACAGATGCCGGAATTCAAGGTGAGTAAGAGACCGCGTCCGTTTCTATCATCCACGCCTCCCTATAGTATACGTGTTCTACCGTCCTGCGGAACGTCAGCGCAGCATTAGTATTGAATTGAACCATCGAGATTATAAACGTTTCATTCAGGTCTCGAGGACACTGTAAATTCGTGCAGAATGCGGTCGTTTAACTGAACTACGTGCTTACATAATATGCGAAAAGTATTCGAATATTGAGCATGTAAAGAAAGCAACCAACAGCAGTTCTTTCTACGCATACAGTGATCCAAAAATTGAAGGCGACTCTAATGCTTTACCGGTCGCACTTTCGATGGAGGTGAAAATGCTCGAGGCCCGTGTGCGTAGATTTAGGTGCGAGTTTAAGAACACCAGGTGGTCGGAATTTCCGGAGCCCTCCACTACAGCGTCTCTCGTAATCATATCGTGGTTTTGGGACGTTGAACACTAACAATTATTATCACAAATCCTTGACTTAAGTGATCTGGCAGTGGCACTGGCACCTCGGCGTTTGTGTGCCCTGGTGCATGCATTGGGCGCGTTAAGTTAGTGCGCTCCAAACGCCAAAGGAACACTCTCGAATACACTCGAGTGCGACGCCTTCAAAGCTTAGCTTAAAGGGGGCCATGCCACCCAATTTTCGATCATAATCTGTATTATGTGGGTTATTCATCGATCATTCACAAATAAGCTGGCGAAATTCTAACGCATTTGGTCTAGCCCTTAATTTATAATTTAATATTTTTACAAACATGCGAGCGGCCTGAGAGTCGGGCAACACTGGCTCACTCGCATGCCGTAACGTAACAAGCAGCTGACAGTGCGAGCGTCTGCATTTAGGCGAACGATATTTTTCCGGGGTCAGCAGCACGCGAAATCGAGATATTCGAGCTTCCTTCTGCTTGGCACTGAAATTGAACGATTTGCAGCTTCTGAAACTGTGGTAGAAGACGACGGCAGCGCTCCTTGCTGTACGTGACGTCACACGCACCATGGCAACATGGCGGTCGCGGGCGGTGGGCGGGATTTACAGCCGATGACTTCTAGGACCTGTTTTGCACTGAAATCTTCTTTTATGGCACACTTTTTATATCTGCGTAGGCATAATAGACCCTCTACTTCTAGTGTTCGCTGGAAACCACAAATTGTTGGGTGACCGTGTCATGGCCTCTTTAAGGGCGATTTTTACCGACTGCTTTCGGGGGCACGAAAGCGTTACCTGACGTTACATGTTGCTTCCGCGGTAGGAACGAGTGGGGAAGGAGAACGCACTTCGTCGGAGGAGAGAGTCGGAAACACGTCATTCGATCTTCCGGAAGCCATAGCAGGCCCGAGCTATTGTGCACCGTTTCAGGGTTGGAGCGTGTAGAGCGCGCTCCGTAATCACGCACCGGAAGTCGCTTTTTAACCGTTGAGCTTACAAGAGCTTACTCCGCCGGCTAGAGCACGTTCGAGCTCCTTTACTTAACGCGCCCATTGATTTAACTTTGCATTTCGTCGCACTGCCCGAAACAGATCTCAGAGGTCACATGGAAATAAACACGTGGTTGACATCTTCTCCGCCAGGTGCCGCAGCCGTCCCAGCTGCTCACAAGAAAACCGTCTGCTCTTTCAGTGAACTCATTCAATCGATTTTCGTTAATTATTCCGACAGTTAATTGGTTTTTATCTTACGTAAATTCGTGCTCCGATACCATATGCATCCAATATAACTCTTAACTTGAACGAGAACTATCGCTTTTGTACAGGTTCTATTAATTTTCGAAACACGTTTTCTGAATGTTCGGGAAACAGGAAGCAACGGCTTGACCGGAAGCGCTTGGAGGAGAAACAATAGTGTCACTCGATCGTCTTGCCGCTAATAAATTAAGTAGACTTAATTGCCAAAACCAAGATATGATTAAGAGGCTCGCCGTTGTGGATGGCTGTGGATTAGTTTGTTCTGCTGCGGTTCTTTAATGCGCAAGTAAATAGAGGTACACGTTTTTTTATTTTTATTTTTCGCCGTGTTCGGGAATCCAACCCGCGCTTTCCTGCGTACCGGCGAAACACTGGCCTCTAAGCCACCGCGGCGGGCCAGTATACATTAGCAGCGCTTTGTGTTCCCACACCGCTAACTTAGTATATGCTCCCGTATGCATGAACACAGCAGCAACCCACATAGGTTACGCAGCGTGTGCCCGTAAATATTTCTTGTCGACTGCGTACAAATAATTCACGTGGTATTACGAAACACGAGATAATATCGCAACCGTGAATTCGTGCGAAGATTGCGCAAGCGCAAATAGAGTAAACGGAATTTCGCTTAGAACCGTAGGCGTGCGCACGATGCCCCCCCCCCCTAGTCACCTAAGAAGGGAGGGGGGGGGGCGCAAAGTCTGCCCCATAAATTGACTTAAGGGGCGCTGTGACGAGCCTTCGCCCCCCCCTGAAGGGGAACCCTGCGCACGCCTATGCTTAGAACTGTGTACCTATCCCACGGTTCGTCGTCGGCTTGGGTGTTCTTCAGAGCAGCACTTGACGTCGCGTCCGGTTTAAAGTGTCTCTAGACGGTGCAGTTTATTTCCTAGCACGTGTGCGGGGTTCCGTTACGAAGTTCTAACCTACGTGACCTTTCTTGTGTGACCTTTCTTTGTATAGCTTTTCTTGTTGTCTTCCTGAGAAGTTCGCGTGAACAACGTGCTTAAATTACGCCCTAAAGAACGCGGGAGGAAAGAAAAAGGAAATTAAACAAAAACAACGGACCTTTTTGTCTAGATTGCGGTACACCGTTGGCTCCGTCAAAAGCGGCGCGTTTGAAGTTCTTACACGGAAGCCGTGCAAGTTACACGCACGGCACGCACACCCGCGGTGCGCTCAGTTCGAGAGAGAAAAATGAGCGTGCTCGGAGAAATTCTCGCGTCGCACGGTTGCGTGTACCGCATTTATTCGCGCAAGGCCCCCCTATGTGTCTGTACGATGGCGAGAGATTAGTTTTACGGGAGTGGAGGGGGTGATGGTGAGAATTCACCGCATCTTGTATTAGTATTTCTGTTTGTTTGTTCTGACGAAACCACTGGTGTGCACGATGGTTATCTATAGGATAGATAACAATTATTCGTAGATTGATTACAATTATTGATGATATCCCCGGTGATGTAAGCCTGGTTCACCGCCTGGCTTGCTACTGGAGGTGTCGGGTGTTGGCTATGGTCATAGTTCGGCAAAAGATGCGGAACTCACTCAGACTCTCTCGTGAAATATATTTTGCCCTTGAAACTTACTCGGGCTCAGACTCAAAGTTTTGCTCAACAGGACTCACTTGGACTCAAGCTCACCAGAATATTGCTCACATGGACTCACTCAGACTAATGGCTCGATCTTAATATGAGTGAGCCAGAGTGAGTCGACTTACGAGTCATTTTGCCGACCTATGACTATGGTGTATATAGAATGATGACTTATACACACATGTAACACGTACAGTCACGCACACACGTATACCTACACAAAAGAGTTATTCGTGAGGTTTTGTTCAGGTGTGGCTTTCAAGAACACCACAAGCACATTTGTACTGTTCATCGCACCGGCACTGCTTTTTCACGGGCCGCAGAGCTGCTGCCACTCCAAGCTCAAGCCGCGTTACTTAATTAAGCACAAGATCCGGACTCTCCTATGTGCATCACATGTAACACTCGGGAAAACTGATTTGAAACATTTCTTGTGTGATTGTTCCCGTTATGACACATGTCTATAGATTCTGAAGAATTTCGTAGCCAACTCATTCATTGGTTGAAATGAGGTCGGGGAGTGCTTACCACCATCCTTATGTCATAGTCTTTAATCTTTTTTCCAGTTTATTTAGACAATACGATTCGTTCATGATGACTGGCTCGCAGCAAATCATTGAAGATTTGATATGTTATGTCAATTGCGAACACATTAGATTAATATGCTCCTCACGAGCACTTGTTAAGAAAAACATCAGTGTACGTGCGATAATTTGTATTTTTTAATACAGTGCCTACGATGTCACATAGCCCCCCAATATATGTTCGTGTATTCGTGCACGCCCGGCCTTGCGCGCACTTTCCTTATTATAGCGTATTACATATTGGGTTGTTCTTACCATCTATTTATGTCTCTCCTTTTTACGTTCACCGCTTTGAGTGTTTTGTCATGCGAATTTGGATGTTTTATTTAAAGAGTGGGTCACGACTCATGAACTAATCGAAGGAGCTATCTAGGTGTTTTAATGTCTTGCGGTTCCCGAAATAGTCCTTTTATTGTACGTAGTAGCAAAGTAGTAGCCGGTGCCATAATCACATTATACACGTATATGTGGAAAAATGATTGCCTCGGAGATCATAGTCGATTCGCTCTTCAGTTTGGTAAAGGTCGAAAACAAAGAACGTCACAAAAGAAACTGTTTTCCCGCATGCAATCAGCGATTGCGTATTAACACCAAATGCAGATACGCCGTAAGCACGGTTAAACAAAGAGCGATTGCGTGTTAATACCAAAAGCAGTCATAATACGCCGTAAGCTGTGTGCGCTTGCCTAGTGATGAGCCAGGCTCATAACAGATCAACGCCTCAGCCATGGCATCGGATTGATAGCGTGGGAGTTACACGTGCGTGAATACGGTACTTTCGCAGACTCAATTTTTCGCTTCGAGGCGCGCTCTAAAGGGCAGTCATTATAAAGCGTTTCCTTCTTGGTCTCTTTTGTATAGAGATTGTTATGGACTCGGTTACGTCATGAGGCCGTAATTACCGAGTGTTTCCTCGTACACTTCACCCTCTCGCGTGTCGCTCAGCACATGTCCTGACCGCTCAGCACAGCAGGCACTTCTAACGCTCGTCAGCTCTTCCTCTCCTATAACTTTCTTTGTTACGTTATGAAGCACATGTGAGCCTCAGTTAGCAATCCATAACGATTATCACGTGCTTGATCTTGCGCAGGGACATTATACGTGCAACAGTGCTAAAGCCCACCAAATGACCTCGCCATTGATGCAGTGAAGGCAGTCGTAAAACGGGAACGAAACAGCCCGACAGATCACATTGTTAACAGTTGTGATTATTGAAAAAAAAAAAAGAGCAATTAAAAAAAAACTCACGCGTAATTGCCCGTTCAGCCCTCGGTGCATTGAAGTGTATCATAGTTAGCCTAGCTACTGTGTGGTTTGGTTTAGTTAATAGTAATGATTACCGACGAGCGCATACACATTCGCATTGTGACGCATTGCATCTGAACGGAGGAAGTAAACAAACTATAAAGTTCAGAAAGGAGAGGCGGATGGTCGCTACGCACTAAAACTTGCCGTGCCGTGTTCACATGTTGGTCTGGTTATGTCAGGATATAAATTTATTACTTTTCGCTCCTTCCTTTTTCCAGCCTCAATGGTAATTAAATTGTCAAACGCTGCACGTCCCGTGCAGTTTCATAAAATCGTCGTTCCTAGGAAATTTGGTGCTGCAATTGTTGTGTTGCCCTGGGCGAGAGAGAGAGAGAGAAACGAAGAGAAAAGGCAGAGAGGTTAGCCAGAGAGGCAGAGAGGGTAGCCAACCAAGTTTTGGCTTGGTTGGCTACCCTACATGGGGTGTGGGGGAAGGGGAAATGATAGATACGACAGAGAAGAAAGAACAAGAGCAAGAGAAATCAGAAATGAACGGTGGAGTCTTGAGGTAGAAGGCACGTCAGCGATGCTCCATTTTTCTGTGCTGTGTAGCAAAAGAAATTAAAAGCAAATAGATGATGGCGCCAAAACAAACGAATACAAAGGAAAACGAAACAAAATAAAGAAGACGGCACGTCACTGCAAAGGTCGCTGACGAAAGTTCACAATTCGATGAAAAGTTCACGAACACAATTCTGTTCAAGCTGCATCTTTCAGTTGAAATCATAATACATCACTTCATGCCGCTTATCTGCTTTATCACAAACGCTTGTGTACTTCTGTGTCCGCTAAGAAGTTAATTTTCAAGAATGTTTGCCTTTTGTTGCACTTGACTTGCAGGCCGCGTTTGAAATAATTTTTGTACTGTCATTTCATTCTAGAATGTCATGGGTGGTGCAGATTAATTTAGTCTGTGATTTTGCACCTGCGGCAGGGCGTGTAGAATTCTTCCGACTATTTGATTAGTCGCGGATCAATTAACTTTTGTACTGCACCACATAACTTCCTTGGAGCAAGGGGAACGCATCGAGTTCGCAGCCGATTAATTTTGTCGTGCGATTCCGTTTACCGTTAGTGACGGGTTCGCAAGTACGCTGTCGTATGACTATCCCTCAATGTATGTATAATTTACTCATCAGAGTTCACTGAACGTTTTATTTTATAGCGATAGGAATTAATGAACACTGAAGGCGCAGTTCTGCCGTCGGCGTCGCCGTGATGTTCAGTATAAAGTCCAAATAACACCGCCCCGCGCGTCGTTTGTTCTATATGGGAGGGAAAGCGTGCGAGCTCGGCAGCTGACGATCGCTGCTCAAGCAGAGGTGAAACGCGCCGGCCCTCTCCGTCGCGCGATGGCGCATGAAGGGATGCCGGAGAGAAGGCTGAGTCGCTCTGGCAGGAACGGCGAAATTTATGTTGAATTCCAAATGGCGGAGTCGGAGCACGTTTTTCTGCTCGTTTTGGAGCAAGTTTGTTCCAATGACAGAGTGAGGGTGGGAGTGGAGCATTCCAATGGGAGGGTAGGAATGGAGTCGGAGCGGAAGTCACTCCGTGGAGCAGGAAAAGTTGTTCCGCCAAAATCGGTGAAGTACTCTGTGTGACGCACTTCCTATAACACGTTTACTTGCTTGGGGGGCGCCGGAGGCGGGGTCGGTAGTCGCGTGTTTTGGTGGTAATGGCAGACGACACGGACGAATGGGAAAATCGCGTGGCGTTGCTTCCACTGCTCGGTAGCAACAGCTCCGAGTCGGAAAGCTCCAGTTCCTGCACGAGTGATTCATCGGATAGTGACAGCGACGCTGAAAGTGCCGTGTATGACCGGGAATCGCACATGAGTGGGCTGCGGAAGGAAATGGAACTTCCGCTTCCGCCTTGTTCCGGCGGCTTGGGTTGTGTTCTAGTTGCGGATTTGGAGGTGTTGCTCTATGCCAGAGTCGAGCAGAGTCTGTCAGCGGCTCCGACTCGGCCATTGGAATTCAACATTAATCAAACGTACGCGGTCGCACGCGCGCTATCCCGATGGAGATTAGCAGACGACTCATGCCTTTGTACGGGCTGTGCTTTCACCGCTTACTTTGCGTTTAAGCGATAGACAGCGCGAACGTCGCTTTCGCTCGCTGCAGTAGTAATTTTAGGGGCGAAGCACCTCAGGGGCGAGGCTTGTCCATACGTTTGGCGTCCGTGCGCACGGCACGGCTCAGCACAATGCACGCTGCCTTGAAAATACGCGAGAGAGCCCCTAAAAAAAGGTTTCACAATAGACTTCAACGTAGACATAAGGCTAATTATAAGGTAAGAGATCGCTGTTCCCGGTGAAAATAACCTATCGAGAAGAGTATTGATGGGAATTGATCTCTACTAAAATGTGCCCATATGTTGAGACTTCTCAAAGAAACCTGTAACACAAAGGCGCACATCGAGCAATATATATCGCACGTTAACAATGTCACTTCTGGTGCATTGAAAAAAACTGCTCTGTCCATATTGGAATGCAAAAACTCATGCATGTAAATTGGAAAGCATTCAGAGAAAGGCGATTAGATTTATTCACAAGAAATACCGGAGCAGTGACTCACCTACTTTCCTACTAACAAAGTCAAAGATTTCAACCTTAGCTATTCGAGCAAAAGGAGCTCGTCTGAAATATCTCTAGCAGATAATGCACACACCCGACTAAAACTAGAATGTTACGTTTCATCAGTCCCGCGTTGCCCGCCATAATCATTCATGCACACCCAAAGAGTTCTTTTGCATTAATGATACCTTTCAGGTTTTCTTTTTTTTTTTCCGGGTTGTTGTCCATGAGTGGAATAGCCTAGATCCATGTATAACTAACACCGTATCACTGTCTGCTTTTTTAAGTTATTGGAAGATGTTATGAATAGTTAGTAAATAGCTTTTGTGTAATTATGTTTTTCAATTTTCATTATCTGAGCTAATTTCTTTGTAATGACGTTTGTTCAAACTTCTACTTTTCTGAACCAAACCTTATTCTTATTGATTTGTTTATTTTATTATAGTTTTATTTTGTATTTGTATTTTTATTTATTTTATTGTATTTTTATTTTATTTATTTTTACGGTTGCATATGCTAGATTGCTGTATTTTGTTTGTTGTTGTATTAGTTTGTTGCAGTATACGCCCACCTGCTACGGCCTCGACATGAGACGAACAGTATTGAAAATAAATAAAAAAATAAGCAAGTATGTCCCAACAAATTACCCATATTAAAATGGTATCTTGCCACCGGTAAGATGGCGGGTTCTTGGATTCACTTTCGAGGCATATCCTCCACTCCAGCAATTTTCTAAATCCTCCTTGAATTGCCTAAGACAACTGGAAGGCGAAATAAATTTACATATCTATATACACTTTATTTCCCTCAAATTACATTTATGGACACCGAACGATCCTCAGGTGTTTCGCCCAGCTGTCATGATTCACTTCGTGGAGATGCGTGGATTTTTAGGAGCCAAGCTCCTTAGGCCCGCACCCCGCCGTCGCCGCCGTCGAAACTCCCTGCAACATTGATGCTGCGCCGGCGCAAACAGACAATGAAACGCCGCGCGCGGCGTTCCGTCGTCGCCGTCGAAGCTCCCCGCAGCATCACCGCTCGCACCCCTCTCCCGCCTGTCTCCCTCTCCCGCCTGTCTCCCTCTCCCAGTGGTTGGGGCTTGAAGCCCCAACCACTGGCACGCGTATGCTCGCGTACGCTCGCGCCTACGCGTCAAATGCGTCTCTCAGCGTCGGCCGCGGAGTGGTATACGCAACGAGGCGCTTCGAGGCGCGAGGGGTCAAGCACTGCTTGAAATTTTCGCCTACGTCACCACGCGTACGGCGGCGCCAACCAATCAGAGGCCGCGATGCCTCCGACCACTATGCCTAATGGCCGTCGCCTCTTCGGCGATGCTTCGGCGGGCTCACGCACGGAAACTACGGTCGAAACGTTCCTGAGTGACCGCGTCGTCATTTAGTAAGACAACGACACGGCGAACGACTGCGAGTGTTACCAGTGGGATGCGGTTTCGTGCCGAGTTCGAGCGACGCCGACAAATCCAGCGAATGCCTGCCGGCTGCCCTTGCGCCGGTTTTGAGTGCGATCTTCGGCAGAGTGAAAACATCGTACCGACTACTGCGGCGTGTCGCTGCTCCTGTGCTTTGATCTGTGTTTATCTGTGTTCGAAACGAGTGCAGACATGCTTCGAAGGTTTGAAGTCTTGAGCGTGAGCCCTCTGCCTGAGCCCTCGCCTACTGCGAAGTCAATTCAGAGCGGTGTCGTCTGCATTCAGCGTAGGCTTACCGTCGATTTCGTGTGAGCCAGCTCATGTGAGGAACTCTGGTTGAAGGAAATTGACGGTCGTTGTGTCCGTTGCAACGTAGACACGATATATGATGCCCGAGACATGGCGTGGCGCTTGCACTGGAGTTTTTATCCGCAGTGTGTTTGTTTTCAACATCGCCATTCGCTTCATCATTGCCGAAAGCGAGCCTCGCACTTGCCAACACATTTCGGTGATGTGACGACGTACATGAATGGATTTGCGGATTTTACGACGTTGAAACATTGGTTGGCTTCGGTGCAAATCCGAAGCGTTTGCGTACGTTGTCAAGCTAACAACAAGCGTGCGTTTGTTGGTAGCAGCGTGACGTGATTTCGTGCCGTGTACCTGCGACGCCGACACATTCAGCTGTCAGCGGTCTGGTTTACATTCATGTATAAAATAGAAGCTCGAACGTGCGCAAGTGTGGTGATCGAAAAAGAAAGTTGCATGATTAAGTGTTGCTTGTGTTGCCTGCTATTTCACTTCGTGACTCTTGTTCTGTTTCTCTGCCATGCAACTACACATTAGCACATGCCCAGTTGCACATACCTTTTTTTTTTGCAGGTTGCCAATTCTGACACATATTCTCCCTAGTCTATTCTGATACTCATAAAATAGGGAGAATGCGAACAATGGTGTTTCTCGATTGTTTTACAGTTTACTTAAATATAACACACATTTTGTTTACAGCTGGACAGCTAATTAGCTAAGAAGCTTGTAAGTGCGTTAGAGGATATTTAGATTACCAAGCTCGTGCAAAAGCCTTCTCCACAGAGGTTGGTTCCAATCTTATGACCTATATATGTAGCATCACGAAGAGTCAAGCGTGGTTTGTTGCGTTAAGAGATATTTGGGCTACCAAGAATGTGTGAAAGCCTTCTACACAGAGGTTGGTTCCAATCTTATAACCTATATATCTTGTATCACGAAGAGTCAGGTGTGGTTTGTCGCGTTAGGAGATATTTAGACTACCTAGACCGTATGAAAGCCGTCTACACAGAGGTTCGTCCAATCTTGCGCCCGATATATGTTGCATCACAAAGAGTCAGGCGTGGTTTGTCGCGTTAAGAGATATTTAGGCTACCAAGAATGTGTGAAAGCCTTCTACACAAAGGTTGGTTGCCATCTTATGACCTATATATCTTGTATCATGAAGAGTCGGGTGTGTTTGTCGCGTTAGAAGATATTTAGGCTACCAAGAACGTGTGAAAGCCTTCTACACAGTGCACAGCTGCAATCTTATGACGCATATCTGTCAGGTCATGAAGTTTCAGGTGTGGTTTGTTGCGATAGAGGATATTTCGACTACAGACAACGTGCGAAAGCCTTCTATACAGTGCTGAGGTTCAACCTTATGGCCGATATCTGTCACGTCATGAAGTGTCAGGTGTGGTTTGTTGTGATAGAGGATATTTCGACTACAGACAACGTGCAAAAGCCTTCTACACAGTGCACAGCTGCAATCTTATGACTCATATCTGTCACGTCATGAAGTTTCAGGTGTGGTTTGTTGCGATAGAGGATATTTCGACTACAGACAACGTGCAAAAGCCTTCTATACAGTGCTGAGGTTCAACCTTATGGCCGATATCTGTCACGTCATGAAGTTTCAGGTGTGGTTTGTTGCGATAGAGGATATTTCAACTACAGACAACGTGCAAAAGCCTTCTACACAGTGCTGAGGTTCAACCTTATGGCCGATATCTGTCACGTCATGAAGTTTCAGGTGTGGTTTGTTGCGATAGAGGATATTTCGACTACAGACAACGTGCAAAAGCCTTCTATACAGTGCTGAGGTTCAACCTTATGGCCGATATCTGCCACATCATGAAGTGTCAGGTGTGGTTTGTTGCGATAGAGGATATTTCGACTACAGACAACGTGCAAAAGCCTTCTATACAGTGCTGAGGTTCAACCTTATGGCCGATATCTGTCACGTCATGAAGTTTCAGGTGTGGTTTGTTGCGATAGAGGATATTTTGACTACAGACAACATGCAAAAGCCTTCTATACAGTGCTGAGGTTCAACCTTATGGCCGATATCTGTCACGTCATGAAGTTTCAGGTGTGATTTATTACTTCAATGAATGCTGTAAAATATGAAGTGCAAATGTGCACTGGATGCACCAGAATATTCATGATAATAACCTGGTGATTTGTAAACCTGAATGCTACTTCATTTTTGTGCTTATTAGAGCCTTTAAAAAGTTCTTTTCGTTGTTACAAGCTTCTGGAACAGGATAGGCCCTATGATATTTTCACCAAAAGCGCTGCTCACAAATTCACTTTCTGAGCCATTTCGAGCAAGAATTATGCAATGTATCGACACCATCACAGCCCTCATCTTATTTCAGAGAAAAAAAAAATTCTTGCACTCTCCCACTACATGAACCAAATGCTGTATAACATGTTATAGGTCAATTATTTTTGCTTTGTTTTACAGACGTGATTGTCTTTCTTAAAACATCAAGGTGTGCAAGAAAACAATAAGCAGGTATCCGAGTATGTTTCGTGCACTGCCTGGAAGTATATACGGCGTGAGAATAGAATGTTTAAATATTTACTCGATGCGTATTTTGTGGTGAACAGTGCATGTTCATTTATGTGAAAACAAAAAAGTCGAGCCCTATTGGCAGTGCTACAGTTTACCTGTATTTTGTTGTTAGAGGGACTTAAGTAAATGGGAGTTTCCAGAAATGCTTGTTTCTCATTTCCATGCTATTGAAAAAAATTGAGTTAGTATCTATGGCTGCTCCAGTGTTCAAACTCTTCAATGTTGTCCCCATGTAATAAACTGTAACGCACATTAGTTAGCTCGAATATTAGTCATGGTGACGCCCGTGCTACGTGGAAAAGCCGTCTTTTTTGGTAATGTAAAACGCATTAGTTGCTATGCACCGAAGTTTTAGGGCACCTCGTTTAGCCTACGCAGCAAACGTCCATTTTCCTTTCATTTCTTTTTTTTTTTTTTCTTAACTAAAGTACGCGCCAAGAGACAACGTCAAGCCCATCGATGGTGCGGGCGACGCCGCTCCCGTTCGCTTCTTTTTAGCAGCAACAAGGGCAGAACCATTTTCATGAACAGGATGATTATATTCCTGTTGAGCACTAATAACAAGGCCGTGAACAGGCGTCAATAATGCAATCGTACAAGCATTGTCGATTTCGCAAGAGTCGTTGGCTGTGCCCCGTGATGCCGAGATCTACGCGAACTTTCGTTCACTTTCGTTCACGGGAGTAGAGTACGGGAGCAGCGCACGCGCCGATGTCGATTACTTGTGCATACCGCGGTTGTTACTTTGGTCATTGCGATGGCAGTTACGTCTTAAAAGTCAAAACAGTGGTGAGTGAAGCGCAATCAATATTTCAACGCGCTCTTTATATCTTCTCAAACGTGCCAACTCACTTCGATTGACAATGCGCCCTTCTGTGCTGTACTTGGACAGTTTTAAACCAAAAGATCAAGCAACACTGCGCGTCAGCCGTCGACGCGTGAGCGCGTGTGCGTCGACGCGTACCAGTGGTTGCGCGCCCTCCTCCTCCACCAGGCGCGACACGACGCTTTTGACGCGTAGGCGCGAGCGTACGCGAGCATACGCGTGCCAGTGGTTGGGGCTTCGCTCAGTCGTTCCTGCCACCGAGCGCAGCAGACGCTCTCCCCACCCGCTCCCCGCCCTACCGCCTTCATGAAAGCCAGCAGCGAGATCGGACGCATAATTGTTTGTGTCCCATTTCTAAGGAGCCTCGCTCATCGGTTGTATTCGTACACGGAACTGCTAGTTTTCTTTTCATTACGTCAGCGCTTTGTAGAGTTACTCCAGATCATATCATAAGGGAGCTAGCTGCCAGCCTTACTTGGCATAACATTCCAGTTTGTCGCTATCGCGCTCATTTCTTCGCCCTTGCGGCAAAACTGGCACTTTTTTTATTTTAAAGATTTCTCACCGCTGTAGTGCACAGGGATGGTAGAATGGATTAATTCTGATGCCAACCAGCACTGATCATTACCGCCCAAGGCACTAGCGAAAAGATTAAGTTCAAGAAGTTTGATAAAGGCCACTAAAACTTTAAAGACCCGAAAAAGCAAGTTTGCACAAACCCGTGCACGTCTCGTTTTCCCAAAACTCCCGCAACCGCTGTAGCTGCGCCGCATCAACTGAATGCAGAACACTGAAGAGGTTTAGTGCCGGGGACCCAAGCTGCTTGCGTACGCACGCTCTTGCGTTTTTTGTACTCCCAGCCGCACCCAAAGAGAATACAAAGAAACGCAAGACGCTTTGGTGCCCCCGCACTAAAACTCTCTACTATGGGCCGGATATCTCTCTTCCAATATTTCGGTGAAATCAGAGTCTTAGATGAGGGAATTTTAATATGTGGGGTTTAACGTCCCAAAACCACGATATGATTATGAGAGACGCCGTAGTGGAGGGCTCCGGAAATTTTGACCATCTGGTGTTCTTTAACGTGCACTGACATCGCACAGTACACGGGCCTCTACCATTTCGCCTCCATCGAAATGCGACCGCCGTGGCCGGGATCGAACCCGCGATCTTCGGGTCAGCAGCCGAGCACCCTAGCCACTGATCCGCCGAGGCGGACTAGATGAGGGAAGCATTCATCATCTTACGCGCATGCGCAGTGCAATCCTTTCCGGGACCGGTTACTGCGGGTGTTCTCATCCTGCAAGGACGAGCGCATGTCCTTCGAGGACTTCCTGGACCTCCTGAGTGTGCTTTGCGAGGATGCACCCGTCGACGTCAAGGCCGAGTACGCCTTCCAGATATTCGGTGAGTGTGCACACGTCGTACGTCCATACGTGCCCGTACTCGAACTGTCCGATACTCACTCACGTGGAGTCACGCACAGGGGTGCTCACCTGAGCCCGCACTGGCAGCAACTCACTCTCGGTCATGTATGCAAGGCTCATCCCGCCTGTATAGCAACATTGCTGTTACTATCGCTTCGTGATCTTGTGTTCTATCGATTTTTGCGCTCTATATGAGAAAAATCGTGTTTCTCTTTAGTGTCCCTTTAATATTCCCTT
>JALIZH010020446.1:0-20967 GCA_030522465.1 Rhipicephalus appendiculatus | reverse complement strand
TCGTAGCGTTGTCGTCGTCGGCGGCCGCGGAGGATCTTCGGCATTTCGTCGTACAGCAACCGCACCTCCATCGGTTGCTGCCTTTAGTTTCCCTGATACGGGCTAGGCGACCGGCCCCGGTTTGGGCCAGTGTACTGCCGGCGGTGCGGTGACATGTAGCGGCCGGGCGACGGCGAGCGGGAAGGTCGTTGTTGCTGCCACTGTGTTCCGGTGAGGTAGTCGTCGATGTCTCGAGGCCGTTCGCCTGGCTGCGGACGCGGCGCGTTGACGGCGAATCCGCGTAGCCCCATCTGTCGGTACTGGCACCGGCGGTACGTGTGGCCGGCTTCTCCGCAATGGTAGCAGAGTGGACGGTGGTCGGGGGCTCGCCAGATGTCGGTCTTCCTCGGCGTGTACCGCTGGCCGGCAGGCGGGCGCGATGGCGGCGGTGGTGGCGGCGGCGGCGTCTGGCGACGATAGTGCGGCTGTGCGGCGTCCTGACGGGGGCGTGGAGGGGGTGCACTGCGTCGGGCTGCAGCAGCATAGCTCAGGGCCTGCGGCTGTGACTGTGGTGGCTCAGGGGTGCCGAGCGACTGCTGGAGTTCTTCACGAACTATCTCGGCTATCGAGTCCACCTGAGGCGATCTGGGGAACATCTTCCGCAGCTCCTCCCGCACGACCGCTCTGATGGTCTCGCGGAGGTCGTTGGTCCCCAGCGCTTGAACATCCGCGTAGCTCGTCGTAGGCAGGCGGCGGTTGTATTGCCTGTTGCGGATTTCTAGAGCTTTCTCGATCGTAGTAGCCTCCGAAACGAATTCCGAGACCGTCTTTGGGGGGTTGCGCACAAGTCCGGCGAAAAGTTCTTCCTTTACTCCTCTCATGAGGAACCGCACCTTTTTTTCCTCGGACATGTCAGCGTCGGCGTGTCGGAAAAGCCGCGTCATCTCCTCCGTAAAGATGGTGACGGTCTCATTCGGGAGCTGCAACCGTGTGTCCAGTAAAGCGGCGGCCCTTTCCTTTCGGACGACGCTCGCGAACGTCTCCAAGAAAGCGCCGCGAAAGAGGTCCCATGTTCGAAGCGTGGACTCCCGGTTCTCGAACCAGGTCCTGGCTGCGTCCTCCAAATAAAAGTAAACATGGCGCAGCTTGTCCTCGGCGTCCCAGTTGTTAAATATTGAGACTCTTTCGAACGTCTCCAGCCAGGTGTCGGGGTCTTCAGTCGGCGATCCATGGAACTTCGGTGGCTCTCTGGGTGGCTGCATAACGACCGTTGCAGGGGACACAGCGGCCGTCATCGTGCCTGTCGTCCTCGTCGCCGTAGCTTTTGGCTTGTCCGGTAAGAGTCCGTGCTGCGGGGGTAGTCCTTTCAGTCTGCGGCTGGCTCGACTGTTCGTGAAGGGGTTCGGTGTCTTCGTCACGATTTGGGCTGGGTTCACGGCTTGACGGGGGCGTCAGGAACATGAACGAACAGCACCTCCACCAGATGTCACGTGGTCGTGACGTGGACGAAGGCAACAGTCGGCGTTAAAAGAAAGGAACTCTTTATTAGGCCGAACTTGTGGCCAAGAAACTGAAAGTCAGGCTACAGCAATGCACACTGGCACTGAAAGCGGCGAACAGAGCGTCGGCCGTCGATAATCTGAACATCGTTGGAGCGCGCCGGCTTTTATGCATCACGCGTCGAACATTCTGGCCTTATCACTGGTCATCGCGCAAGCTCTGGAATAATCTCGAGTGGTCGCGTCTTGCGCGCAATCTTAACAAAACGATCTACTACAACCGAGAAGCTTCTGGAACAATAAGGCGAGGTCTGCGCCGAGTACTGCTGATAGTCTTTGTGGGCGGAAACTGAATACAGTAAAAGAACCGCGCGTGGCAATACAACGCCATACCTCGACAGCACTGGGAACACTCCCCACTCCGGATTCTCGCTTTGATCATGTCCACCTGGACATCGTCGGCCCACTGCCACCCTGCCACGGAAAGGCCTACCTGCTGATCTGTGTCGACAGGTTCACCCGCTGGGCGGAGGCCATCCCTATCGCGGACATCACTGCCGAGACGGTTGCGCGTGCTTTCCTATACCACTGGGTAGCCCGTTTCGGTGTGCCCTCCACGATAACAACAGACCGCGGCCGACAATTCGAATCAGCCCTTTTCACTGCCATCAGTCAGCTCATGGGCACCTCACGCATACGCACGACAGCGTACCACCCCATGAGCAACGGCATGGTGGAGCGCTTTCACCGCCAGCTGAAGGCTGCGCTCACGGCAACCGAGGAACACAACTGGGTGGAGGCCCTCCCACTCGTTCTTTTGGGTATAAGGTCCACCTTGAAAGAGGACATTGGCTGCAGCGCCGCTGAGCTGGTCTACGGCACGACACTCAGGCTGCCGGGAGAGCTCTTTGCGCGCGGCTCAGAGGAGGCATCCATAGCTTGCAGCGACTATGCACTTCGCCTACGCAACGTCATGAGCAAACTGCGCGCGGTACCTCCACGGCCCCCAGGGTCGCGTGTGGTGCACGTCGACCCACAGCTCACATCGTGCCCATATGTGTTTGTACGACACGACGCGGTTCGGCGACCTCTTCAGCCACCCTATGATGGGCCGTTTCAAGTCCTCCGCCGTGGCAACAAGCAATTCACAATCAAGAGAAACGGCCGTGAGGAGGTCGTGTCGTTGGACCGCATCAAGCCAGCACACATGGACCGTGACGACGCCGTGTTGCCTCCACTAAGGGAATCATCGCCAGGACCCCCAGCTTCAATGCCAGCCCAAGTCCACGAGGTGCCCTCCCGGCTGACGCACAGTGGGCGGCTATCAAGAGCACCCACTCGCCTGGACCTTTAACTCCGTTCGGCAACTCACTAGGGGGGGGAGTGCTGTGGCGGCAGCCAAGCCAAGCCAAGCCGCCAGGCAGCGCCACCCTCCGCTGCTCTCCGGAACCTCCAGAGAACCTGAATAAACAGTTGATGTTTGGGATCCACGCCGCGCGGTCGTGTCTTCTTCTCCCGCGCGTACACGCGTCCCAACACCGTACTGGCCGGCTTGAAGTGGCAGACTTGCCTTGTGTACTTGGACGACGTCGTTGTGTTTTCCTCGAACTTCGACGAACACCTGCGGCGCCTTGAAGCTGTACTTCAAGCAATCAAGACCTCCGGACTTACCCTGAAGCCTCAAAAGTGCCACTTCGCCTACGAGGAACTCTTGTTCTTGGGCCACGTGATAAGCAAGTCCGAAGTACGCCCCAACCCTCAGAAGACAGCCGCCATTGCTACGTTCCCGCCACCTGCCGACAAGAAGGCCGTGCGTCGATTTCTCGGCCTGTGCGCCTACTACAGGCGGTTCGTCAAAACTTTGCCCGCATCGCCGAGCCACTCACTAACCTTAGAAGGACTGACGTCGAGTTCAAGTGGGAAATGCCGCAGGAGGAAGCATTTCAAGAACTAAAACGACGCCTACAAACGCCTCCGTTGCGCATTTCGACGAACACGCCGAAACAGAAGTGCACACCGACGCAAGCAGCGTGGGACTCGGCGCCGTCCTTGTGCAGAGGACGGAGGGACTGGAAAGGGTTATCAGTTATGCTAGCCGGTCGCTATCCAAGGCAGAGGCCAACTACTCCACAACAGAAAAGGAATGCCTTGCCATCATCTGGGCTACATCAAAGTTTCGCCCCTACCTTTACGGCAGGCCCTTCAAAGTTGTGAGCGACCATCACGCCTTGTGTTGGCTAGCTAACTTGAAAGACCCTTCGGGTCGCCTCGCACGGTGGAGCCTGAGACTTCAAGAATTCGACATTACCGTCGTTTACAAGTCCGGGAGAAAACACTCCGACGCCGACTGCCTATCTCGTGCCCCCGTCGACCCACCGCCGCAGGACGACCTGAATGATGACTGCTTCCTGGGAACCATAAGTGCCGACGACTTCGCCGAGCGACAGCGAGCGGACCCAGAACTAAGGGGCCTTATGGAGTACCTCGAGGGCAAGAGCACCACTGTTCCGAAGGTATTCAAGAGAGGACTGGCGTCGTTCTTCCTGCGAAATGGAGTTCTCCTAAAGAAGAATTTCTCGCCCATTCGAGCCGAACACCTCCTCGTGGTTCCTTCAGCAGTGAGGCCAGAAGTCCTCCTGGCCCTACACGACGACCCGACGGCTGGACACCTCGGTGTTTCCCGCACGCTCGCAAGGATACAAGAGAAGTACTACTGGCCACGCCTTGCCGCCGACGTCACTCGTTACGTCAGGACATGTCGAGACTGTCAGCGACGCAAGACACCGCCGACAAGACCAGCAGGCTTCCTTCAGCCGATCGAACCACCTCACCGCCCGTTCCAGCAAATCGGTATGGACCTAGTGGGACCGTTTCCTACGTCGACTTGCGGGAACAAATGGATCGTCGTAGCTACGGACTACCTCACCCGCTAAGCCGAAACAAGGGCCCTACCTAGAGGCAGTGCAGCCGAGGTAGCGAAATTCTTCGTTGAAGACATTGTCCTGCGTCATGGCGCCCCAGAGGTCCTCATCACCGACAGAGGTACGACCTTCACTGCAGAGCTAAACAAGCCACCGCCGCACCACCGCCTATCACCCACAGACCAACGGCCTCACCGAGCGTCTAAACAAGACCATCGCCGACATGCTGGCCATGTACGTCGACGTCGAGCACAAGACATGGGATGCCATCCTTCCGTTCGTGACATTCGCATACAACACGGCAGTGCAAGAAACGACGCAGCTGTCGCCGTACAAGTTGGTCTACGGACGGAACCCATCAACGACGCTTGCCGCCATGTTACCAAACGTCACTGACGAGGAAAACATCGACGTCACCGCCTACCTACAGCGCGCCGAAGAAGCCCGACAACTCGCCCGCCTACGTATCAAGAATCAGCAGGCGACCGACAGCCGCCGCTACAACCTTCGACGACGCTTCGTGGAATACCAGCCCGGCGACCGCGTTTGGGGTGTGGACGCCGATACGCCGACGTGGACTTTGTGAAAAACTTCTTCGGCGATACTTCGGGCCATACAAAGTGCTTCGACGTCTAGGCGCTCTGGACTACGAGGTTGTCCCGGACGGCATTACGAACTCTCAACGGCGCCGTGCGCGACCTGAAGTCGTCCATGTCGTACGCCTCAAGCCGTACTACGCGCGTTAGTGAACCTGAGGACTGCACCTATTGCTTTATTATTGTGCTTTCTTGCTTTATTGTTGTTGTTTATTGTTGCATGCATTTTTTCCCCCGTGTTCCGTTTTAAGCATCGGGACGATGCTTTTTCAGAGGGGGGCATTGCCACGCGCGTTTCTTATTTTCGCGTTTGCTGTATTCGGTTTCCGCCCACAAAGACTGTCAGTAACGCTCGGCGCAGACCACGCCTTAGCATTCGAGAAGCTTCGCGATTATTGCAGATCGTTTTGTTAAGATTGCGCGCAAGACGCGACCACTCGAGATTATTCCAGAGCTTGCGCGATGACCAGTGATAAGGCTAGAAGGTTCGACGCGTGATGCATAAAAGCCGGCGCGCTCCAACGATGTTCAGTTCATCGACGGCCGACGCTACGTTCGCCGCTATCAGTCACAGTGCTTATTGCTGTATTCTGACTTTCCGTTTACCGGCCACAAGTTCGGCCTAATAAAGAGTTTCTTATTTGAAACGCCGACTGTTGCCTTCGTCGACGTCACGACCACGTGACAATATGGTGGTAAACATCTCATAGCAATAGCGAAAGGTAACAGTCAAACGAAAAATAAAACAATAGCAGAAAAATATACAAGTGATCGCATAAAATAGTACGATTTTAACATGTCACATCACAGCAAAAAAAAGCGTTAGAGAGAGAGAAAAAACAAGCGATACAACTGTTTAATAACATTTATCTAAAATGCACCAAAGAACAAAGCACACATTAAATGATAGCAACAGTAACTCTTACGGTTAGTCCGCACGAAGTACATCTTGAGCTGTTTCTTAAATTTGTGGAATGATCTTGTAGTTTTTATGATAAGTTGAAGGGTGTTCCGTAGTGAAATGAAAGTGAATGTTACAGTGCTATAAATCGTGAGATTAAAAGACGGAAAAATGGTCGGCGGATGTTTGGTATAATAAGTGTAGGAAAAAAAATACCTAGGTATCTTTTTTTTCTGCAGACAGAAAGTGGGATGAAGACATTGCATTAAAATAAAAAAGTGGGATGAAGACATGACTGTCTTCATCCCACTTTTTTATTTTAATGCGATAGCGTTAAATAGCTCGTTCCGCAGAAATTCCGGCATCGGTGTCGGCGTGGGTGTCGTTGGGTGTGAGCGAAAAATCATCGTCTCGTCCGTGACCAAAAAAATGGAGAAAGATGCAAATAAAATAACTAATAAATTTCCGGATCCGAGTGAGGAGCGAACCCAGGCCGTCTGCGTGGCAAGCAGGCTGTGTTCAATAATGCCGGCTGTGTTCTACCACAGAGCCACGAGATTTGTTGAAACTGCTCCGGAAAAAAAAAAAAAACACACTATGAATGTCATGTAGTGGAAGGAGTCTCCTTAACGCATCATATATTGCGTGGAAGAAGCGTAGAATCGCGCCAGGCGTCAAAAGATGTGAATTGAGCAACGAGAGGGTGTTTTAAGGGCCCACCCATTACAAAGCGCTCAGACATATTATTTAATCATCATCAGCAGCAGAACCAGTGAACAGCTGCGTAGGTTCGCATATGTTGCCCTACGAACGCGTAGCGGGCCCTCCGCTGATTCCCTCATGGAATAATTATGGCGTAGTGGGCACTTAAATGTGCTTGCAATAGGCGTTCAATGATACTTTGAAACTACCAATGTTATGCGCTCAGTTGTTCGTTCCGGCGATGTGCACGAGGCGGGCCTCGGAGATCCCGATAGCGGACGCTATCGCGATCTACTCTTGAAGGCAAAGCTCAAGCGTCCTCCAACTTTTTCTTAATAAGTGTATGCTCGTGATCTAGACAGGCATGACTGGTCTGAATCACTGTTTTCGTGAGGCACACCATGTGGTCAACATGCATTGAAACATAACCGTGAAACAAAAATTCGCCAGATCCCATGTACCGTGGGAATCGATGTTATGCGAAGCATGCGGAGGCCAGGTGACTGGGTTGTAATTTTTTTATCGAGGGAAATGTTACGAAATGACGTTAAGGATATATACAAACGTACGCATAGACATATGTTGAACAGTCGCATATTTCATATAACCACTTGTTTACAGTTGCGTAACGATGCCAACAGAAACATGGGTACCCAACACCAGAAGCGGTAGCACTTTTGCTTGCGAGGATGGTAGCCCTGGATAGTGCTTCGTGGACCAACTACAGTGGATGGCGCTTAAGTATATAATTGACGTTAACCTGACATGACACCTGCCTCATAGGATTACATATGTAATGTTTATAAAATTCGATAGCCAGCACTGCAACCACAATTGACGTTTCAAGGTCATTCCACGCCAAACGTCCCAAACATTGCGCTCGACCCTCTCCGTATTGTAAAAAGTTGTGGACGTTCATATCAGTGAACTATTTGCCCTCGGGAAGTATTTTTTCGAAAAAAAATTTTTTTTGTCTATTCGCCTCGAGATCTTGGAGTGGCGCCCTCTCGCGTGTGACGTCAAGGAGAGGACTCGGATGCAGCTCTTCGCGCGCGCGCTCGCTACGTGAAGGCTGCTCGACGCTGCCAGCCTGTCTATCGTGCTCGAGTTATTGAAATATTGGTGGGCGAGTTGATAAAGCAATTTGTACTGAATGTTCAAGCAAAATATCCATCGAAATCGAGCGGAGTTGCCGTCAGGAGCACGTTCTTTGTCGATTGCTCATGTTGTCGTCTGCTAGTCATCCATGTGTACATCTGCTTCTATGGTGAACTTTTCTTTTCGCGACTGTTCTATGGCCGTGGCGCACTCAAAATGACTTTCCTGCCCGTTTTCGATAACTGACTTCAGCGTTCGGGCTTCAGCTTCCATGTCTGCGTTAAAGCGCAATAAATGTATACCGCGTGCTGCGCGTGTTCGGTTGCCAAGCCTGCTCCTTCGATTCAATTCATATGTTCGGAGCATGAAAATCGACGTGTAATGTCATTCAAATAAATTAAGTGGCGTTACCGGCAACAACGTTTGATTAAATACACATTTTTAGCAGCTGCTGTGTAAGCGCGTCGTAAGTACTTTAAATTGAAACACGAAATAAACAGGGTGAGTCTAAAGGGGATGCACGACGGGGATATGAAATATCAATAGGTTGTCCGGAGTGATTTTCTTTTGTTTTTGTTCTATTTTTTTTGCAACATATTTTAACCCTTACGTTAATAAATCGACGTTTGTTCACTCGTTCATGGTGGTCTGAAAATATGCTGAACAGAATTAGTGTAATCATACTAACCTTGATAAATATGAAGCTTTCGCATCGAAAGATGTATTTGCAATTAAATACTCTAAATCAGTCTCAACGGTCGACTCCTGATGTGGCTTGGTGCGATCACTGTACTAAAGAGACTCGAGTTCCTTATGCACTTGCCTAAGTTGACTCGAAGGCGAAAGCCATCTTTTTCTTGAGTCGATGTATTGTTCCTTCGCCGCCCCCCTCCGAATGCTTTCTGGACGTAACGTGGTTTTGCATTGAAGCTTTCTACACATCACCTGGTTTTGCATCGCCTCCGAGATCGGCCCACCAATCACGGAGGCAATGCAAAGCGACGATGTCATGTGATGACGTAATCATCTGACATGACGTTATGACGTCACAAATTTTGTCGGTCTGGGATGTCATGATGACGTGATCATGTGATGAATTTTCGCATCACTCGTGTTGACGCTGGCGACGCGGGACGCCGACGGTCAATTTTCGCAATTTATGTGGAATCTAAGGCTCCCACCTTAAAATATTCAATCTTGTTACAGCACGGTAAAGAATCGCAATAATCAGCCACAGGGGCCAAAAGAATGGTGGGAAAGAGCTCTCTTTCTCCTCTTCCTGGACACATTCGCCGATTTTTCCTAATGTTTACGAAGCTGTACTATCGGTGTCAAGTGAAACGCGAACACTGCAGCGGATCGCGTTGCCCAAGCATTATAAATATAGTGCGCGCCATCCTGTCATTACCAATGGCAGGCTCGCACAGTCGAGTAGGCAGCACTGCGCGATCGAAAACATGAATGCGGCTCATGAACGTATCTATCTCTAATCATAAGAGTCGAACTGTACCACGCGCACCACTGCTGGCGTTTCATTCCGAGCGATCTTATTTGCATCCAGCTCGCCCAATCTGTGCTAGTGGCCCGCAATAACCCGCTGGTCGATGAATTTATCGATTTCATTTTGTCGGCTGTCGTGTCTGCACAAGTCCACATGACTAGAATTGGGAGTGGAGCGTGAATTTTCGTTCAACTCAAGTCTGTTTACACAACGCTGATTTTTGCGAATAAGCCGCAAAATTGATCGCGCTTCAATTTCAAAGCAGCGTAGACTCTCTTTAACTCACCTCGCGGGGGCGTTCGCGCTTTCACGTAAGCTATTTCAACGCCATCCAGCCCAGAGAGCGACGCTACGAACTCGGTGGCATGAACCTGACCGCGATGGCTGTCGGTATACAGAAGATATATTAAATGTTAACGTTTCTTAAACTCATGTAATGCTAGCAGTCATCTCAAGAAATATCATAAGAAGAAAATGCAGCTAGTAGTCGAGGAACGCCGATGCGACGCGAGCGAACTATAACGAAAATGCTGCTGTTTTAGCCAGAGCGTAGCAGACGACAAAAGCCGAATCCCCGCCCTTGCGTCACCGGAGCGCCGTTCGCAGCGCCGCCATCGGTCGCACACGAGGCGAATTACAGTGATTTGAATTTTGCCGTAGTGGGTGAAACCTATATATATATATATGTTGCGAAAAAATGCTCTAAAAAATACAATACCTCACGGAACGCCTTAAAAATCTGCTATTTGCTTGAAAAGGAATGGCACTATCTTTATGATCATCCATTGACGACCACTACTATGTCTCACGACGTGCTTTGTGGTGAAGAAATGCTGCAATTCTGCGCTTATTTTGATCATTTTTTAAAAATTCTGCGAATATTACAGACACAATAGGACTATATCACATGGCTGGATAGTTGGCAGTAAGCGTGTCAAAAAAGTATTGAAGTCGATGACCCAGTAGTTTCGAATTGGAAGGGGCACAAACATTGAAAAATGCGTGAAATGTCCCATGCTCAGGCACATGTAGTGTGGTGATGCGGTCCAAGTAAAAATGCACGCTTGGTCTCATTTTGAAGAGCAAACAAAGGAGATTTATTTGTGGAAGTTTCATCGGAGCTATTTTTGTTTTAGGCGAGAAACAAAAAATTATGGTGAGCGTTCGCGGCGTGCCGGGGGCGCGGGACCGTAAGTCCGCTTCACTGCGCCACCTCACTTCCTTGGGGCCACGGAATTATGCGGCGCCCACGCGGGTGCGCAAGATCGTGTGCTGCTGTGAGTTTTCTGGTTTCGACGCACATTCTTCGGCTTTCCGCAGTGCCGCCGACGGAGTGTCAGGGAAAACGAGAGATGGTTCGTTTAAAATATGTTATTATATAATAAAGGTGCCTAACAGACACCGGGAATACACTTATAGTTCTTTTTTTATAGGCAGCTCGCTTGAACGTGACTCGCGCCATACGTGCCTCGGAGCCGAGTGGTGCTTCGTATTCTCACGCTCGGATCTTCGGCAGAGGTGAATTTTGCTCCGGTGATCGCGTTGCCGAGCGAGCACGCGGCACTCGCGGTTCGTCTTTCGGCCGCATCCCTTGGCAGCGCGTAAGATAAACATTGCGAACGGTGTATCGCGTCATATTTTACACGGAGAGCCTGTACAACGGAAACCGGAAGCGGAAACCGCCTTCGTCCTTTTAGATATTTATCGCTTTCTCTTAGTAATCGTAAGGTGATTACTAAGCTGAAGGCATCGCATGTAGCGTGGATGGCGAGAGAGCGCGTGGGGTTTATTCTTTGACTGCGCACCCACAAAGATGGTTCTAGCTTGGAACGGAGGCAAGACGACGATAGTATTGCTTCTCCGAGAGCGGCCGAAATGATGGAAGGAAGGCGAGGAAGAGACCGTGCCAGTGCTTCTGCACCTGAAGCTTCTACCTCTGAAGGTAATCATCGATAATTTTCTTGCCTCAGGTCCTCGCCTTCACGGGATGTGCTTTTTTTTACGATTTAGAACTGTCATGCAAAATGAAGATTACGCTTGTCCTCATGTTTCTGGTGTAGATATATATGCGTAATAATAAGATGGAAAGAAGTGATTAACGATTTTTTAAAACTTATCAAGCTGTTCATTACACTTTCTCGTGAAAATTATGTGCGCCGAACCAACTACACAAGCAGTATTTTTGGAGTAAGAGTAACTTTGATGGCACTGTTCTACATATTTATTTAAGAACACGGCAGCAGGATGTTTCTATGCACGTTTATGATGTCAAAAAAGTTCACTACTTTTCAGACGGTGCATCGTCGCAGCACAAAAACAAGAAAGATTTTGTAAACATGTGCTACCATGAAAAGTAGTTTAGCTGCAGAGTGGAACTTTTTCGCAGCCTCTCATGGTAAGAGCGCTTGCGATGGCGTTGGCGGCACCGTGAAGCGGCTGGCAGCCAGGGTAGAGTGACCTAGAATAGGGGGGAGTGTCCAAAGCGGCGCGCGAATACATGGGAGGAGTGAGGGCCTTTCGCGGTGAACTCCCGCGCCGCGGCGCTGCCGTGCCGGACCCGTGGGCTTTCTCCGCGGTGGAAGCCGCGTCAAAGTGGCGAGCGTCTGCTACGCGCCCGATATTTTGTCCGCTAATAGCCAACGTTGCGGTAATATGGAGAAGATTTAATACTGCGTCACTGAAACATAACACTGCAGTGACTCACCACACAGAGAACACGTTTGTGGGTTGTGAAACGGGGATTTTCCATATTTGTTTCAGCCGCTTTGTCACCGCAATCATCCGCACTTACGCGCCCGTTTGAGGAACGCATTCTGAGCGCACCCATCGTGAGCGAAGGTGCTTAATTTAGTTTCGTGGGGAATGACGAACGTTAACGCGCTGCAGAAAAGAATAAGCTGGAGATCACAAAGCTAACACGGAGAACGTAGCAGATATATATACATAGTAAATGGCTATCTCATGCTTACGAGTTTGCACACTTCATGTCCTTTCTTTTATTTCGCGCGTTCGATTTGTTTTACATAGCTGCCTCCCGCGCTTTGCTATTTCAAGCATTTTCATGCGAAGCGGAATGTGTCCGTCAGCGTGGCCGCGCTACCAAAAGTAAAAAATGACTCGCGTAATTAACTCTCGCGTATCGTTCACCTGGTAAGGTAATATGGCATCACTAACTTGACATGCTCGTGATTTGCGTAACGACTAACGGTAATAATATGGCGTGTGGCGCGCAAAGTCACTTTATTCGGCCATAAATAATTCTGACGATGCGTGGTCTGATGATATGTCTCCGTCAGGAAATGAAAACATTGTGATCAGCAATATCGATCTCAAGATGTGGGACTTACCTATACATTTTGAAGCATTGACCGCATGGGTAAAATACACGAAAAAAAAATCAAGCTCATAAGGTCCCTACGCATTCGCCTAAGACGACTCGGCGGCGAAAGCCATGTTCTTTTCTCCATTCAATGCCTTAATGCTCCCCCGCCCCCCTCCGAAAGCTTTCTGCGCCTAATATGGTTTCGCACTGCCGCCAGGATCGAAGGCATTGCGAGGTTTCTGCACGTCACCTGGTTTTACATGGCCTCCGTGATCGGCCCACGGATCACGGAGGCAGCAAAGTGACCATATGGGTGATGAAATCTTCACATGACATCACGCTGAATGACGTCACGATGCAGTCACAAATTTTATCGATCTGAGACGTCCATGTGACGTTATCACGTGATATTTTTTTGCATCACTCGTGTTGACAACGCGGGAGGCCGGTGGTTAATTTCCGTTTTGATGAGGCATCTAAAGCTTTCGCCTTTAAAAAGACCAGATAAACCAAAGTAAATGAATCAATTACAGTGCACCATCGTGTACGCCTCACATCATTTTACTAGTGATCGCCAGAAAACAAAGGTGATTCTCAGCTCACAGCAGCTGATTACGCACGCCCGTGGTACGTACACAAGAGGCTTGCTTTACCTATCAGGCCATGTCTTTATATTTATTAAAGAGATGACAGACATGCTGTGTAAGTTAATGGGAAAGTTTAGAGCTGTGGCAGTACTAGGGGAGCTTGAGCACGAAAGCGTAGTGTACGCTATATTGAGCTCATCAGCAAAAAAAAAAACAAAAAAACAAGAAAAAAAAACCGGGAAATTGCAGCCAGGTGCCCGGTTCCCTCACACTGAATTACCGCGGGAACAATTGCATTTCATGTAACTACTCGTCCACATTTTTTTTGTAAAAATCTCTGAACCGTGCGATCGCTAACCACTGAGAACCTTGAAAATATCTGAAGAATGAGCTGTTTGAAACTGTAACTTTAATTTTATGATATCTGGATATTGGTACTGCATTTTCTATAATACGCTTTTCATGCACAAGCTTGCGGAATAATGTAAGTTTACCTGGCAGTGCTTTTCTTCAAATGTCGGAATTTAACTCAAGCTTTGCGCTCGGTGAGCCTTGCTGTACGCTACCTCAAAAGCGAAAATAAACCAACCATATCGCGGTCGTATGGCCATCTCTACCCTTTCTTTTCTTTCCCTTACGTCTTCCCGATGAGCTCTAATAATAAAGTGCTAGTCAAGGCTAATAAATTGTCGAATAAAGCTGTGTGCATATGGCTAGAAAACCACTGGCGACCACGAGCAGTGGTGCTCGTATATAGTGGTGAGCGAAGCGGTCCCTGCGCGTATGCATTTCAGCTGACTGCGCGTGTAACTTACCTTCTTTTATTACTCTTAATTCTTGCATGCGCGATACCATTGCCCGATTACCCGTGCGAAAAAGTTTCTTTTCGTTCTTTCCTTGTCCCTGCTCATTTCGCGCGTTTTTACGCACGCACCAACGTTCCCAAGCTCTATCACTGGAACTAGGCCACGCTGATGCCGCTTGACACGTGATTTTTTGCATTCTGTTGTTGCCTCCAGACTAACACAACGCTTAAAGATGGGTAAGCTCTATTCCGCACCGCATTATTAAAGTTAAGCAGACTTCAAGTGCTCTGTGTGGAAACCGAGCGCAAAAAACTACAGCGCGTAGCAGACGCCCCTCGCTTTCCGCGCGCTCCCGAGCGCGGAAAGCCCACGGGTCCGGCGCAGCAGCGGCGCGTGGCGGCAGTTCACCGCAAAAGGCCCACGCCGGAGCCGGCGCTTTGGACACTCCCCCCTATTCTAGGTCACTCTAGCCAGGGCAAGTCTTCAGAGACCCTAAGGGACATATCCTTACACCCCATGAACTTTTTACCTGGTCAGAAAAAAATATGAAAGGTATATTTGTGCTCTGGGTGCCAGAGAGAAGGGTTGAAGAAAAAAAGTTGAGTTCTCAGCAAGGTTTGAGTCTGTGGCGGCAGCCAAGCCAAGCCAAGCCGCCAGGCAGCGCCACCCTCCGCTGCTCTCCGGAACCTCCAGAGAACCTGAATAAAACCAGTTGATGTTTGGGGACCCACACCGCGCGGTCGTGTCTGCTTCTCCCGCGCGTACACGCGTCCCAACAGACTGGTGACGGCAAGATTTGTCTGGCCGGGCGTAAATCGGGACGTCCGACGCTGGGCACGCGAATGTGTAGCTTGCCAGCGCTCTAAGATACAACGCCATACCTCGACAGCACTGGGAACACTCCCCACTCCGGATTCTCGCTTTGATCATGTCCACCTGGACATTGTCGGCCCACTGCCACCCTGCCACGGAAAGGCTTACCTGCTGACCTGTGTCGACAGGTTCACCCGCTGGGCGGAGGCCATCCCTATCGCGGACATCACTGCCGAGACGGTTGCGAGTGCTTTCCTGTACCACTGGGTAGCCCGTTTCGGTGTGCCCTCCACGATAACAACAGACCGCGGCCGACAATTCGAATCGGCCCTTTTCACTGCCATCAGTCAGCTCATGGGCACCTCACGCATACGCACGACAGCGTACCACCCCATGAGCAACGGCATGGTGGAGCGCTTTCACCGCCAGCTGTAGGCTGCGCTCACGGCAACGGAGGAACACAACTGGGTGGAGGCCCTCCCACTCGTTCTTTTGGGTATAAGGTCCACCTTGAAAGAGGACATTGGCTGCAGCGCCGCTGAGCTGGTCTACGACACGACACTCAGGCTGCCGGGAGAGCACTTCGCGCGCGGCTCAGAGGAGGCATCCATAGCTTGCAGTGACTATGCACTTCGCCTACGCAACGTCATGAGCAAACTGCGCGCGGTACCTCCACGGCCCCCAGGGTCGCGTGTGGTGCACGTCGACCCACATCTAAAATCGTGCCCATATGTGTTTGTACGACACGACGCGGTTCGGCGACCTCTTCAGCCACCCTATGATGGGCCGTTTCAAGTCCTCCGCCGTGGCAACAAACAATTCACAATCAAGAGAAACGGCCGTGAGGAGGTCGTGTCGTTGGACCGCATCAAGCCAGCACACATGGACCGTGACGATGCCGTGTTGCCTCCACTAAGGGAATCATCGCCAGGACCCCCAGCTTCAATGCCAGCCCAAGTCCACGAGGTGCCCTCCCGGCTGACGCACAGCGGGCAGCTATCAAGAGCACCCACTCGCCTGGACCTTTAACGAACACTGTACTTTAACTACGTTCGGCAACTCACTAGGGGGGAGTGCTGTGGCGGCAGCCAAACCAAGCCAAGCCGCCAGGCAGCGCCACCCTCCGCTGCTCTCCGGAACCTCCAGAGAACCTGAATAAAACCAGTTGATGTTTGGGATCCACACCGCGCGGTCGTGTCTGCTTCTCCCGCGCGTACACGCGTCCCAACAAGTCTACAATCTCATCAAATGTACGCGCACGTTGCACCATTTCGTGCCATCATCACTGACCGCTGTTAATGCCGGGCTCACCTCCTACTCAGCAACACAGGCATTTCAAGTGGCGAAGACCATACGTCGGCAACGGAAGTAAGAACTGCAACCTCCGCAGAGATCGAAAACCGGGCACACAACCCAAGTTCTGCGTCTGTCGTACGTTCCTACTACTAACCGACAGCATTTAGTGCCCTTCCGAAACCTTCTGCCAGCCTTATACACTGTTTGCAAGTTTTCAGCAACGTGAAAACACACAGAGGCACACGATCTTGCCACCCGCGTGCGCGCCGCATACTTCCGTTGCGCCAAGGGAGTGGGGCGGCGCAGTGAAGCGGACTTACGGGCCCGCGCCCAGGCGCGCCGCGAACGCTCAACATAAATTTTTGTTTCTCGCCAAAAACAGAAATAACTCCGATGAAACTTTCACAAATAAATTTCTTTTGTTTGCTCTTCCAAATGAGACCAAGCGTGCATTTTTACTTGGACCGCATCACCACACTACATGTGCCTGAACATGGGGCATTTCACACATTTTTCAATGTTTGCTCCCCTTCCACTTCGAAACTACTAGGTCATCGACTTATATACTTTTTTGACACGCTTACTGCCAACTATCCAGACATGTGATATAGTCTTATTGTGTCTGTAATATTCGCAGAATTTTTTAAAAAATAATCAAAATGGGCGCAGAATTGCAGCATTTCTTCACCACAAAGCACGTCGTGAGACATAGTAGTGGTCGTCAATGGATGATCATAAAGATAGTGCCATTCCTTTTTGAAGCAAATAGCAGATTTTTAAGGCGTTCCGTGAGGTATTGTATTTTTTAGAGCATTTTTTCGCAACCTAGGTTTCACCCACTACGCCAAAATTCAAATCACTGTAATAGACAAAAAAATTTTTTTTTTCCAAAAAATACTTTCTGAGGGCGAATAGTGCACTGATATGAACGTTCACAATTTTTTACAATACAATTGGAGAGGGTCGAGCGCAATGTTTGGGACGTTTGGCGTGGAATGACCCTTCACCAACATTACGCCTGCATAGGGTCTTTTTCCAAAGCAGGTCCGAGACCTGGCGTGGCTCTGTGGTAGAATGCTTGATTGCTTGGGTTCGACTCCTGCTGGGACCCTGATATTTATTATTTGCATTCGTCGGGTCAACGCTGCCGACGTCAGTTTTAGATGCGAAGCATCTTATAGCGGTGGCATGTCCCGCGGCGTCGTCGGCGTCCGCACTCACACTGCGCATGCGCAACTCACCTCATTCCCTCTCTCCAACAGCTGCGCGTTACTCTCTCCACTTCTCTCCTACCACCTGCTTGCGCTCTCCTGTGTTCTCGCTTCTGCTCTCGCGGCGCATGCGCTACTCACCTCCTCTAGTCTCCTCTCCTTCAAGTGTGAATATAAAGCGGGTAGAGCGCTCCTCCCCCCCCCGCGCTGCAGCCGCGCGCTCTCCTCCTTTACGCGGGCGTTTACGCAGGCGTTCGGTCGCCTTATCTCCTCTCCTCCCCCAGCGCTGCAGCCTGTAAACCCACTCCCTCCTCTCCCTCCCCCCATTTCATATAAGCGCGTGCGCTCGTTCGAGGAAGTACCGCTTGAATCGTGCGGTCGCTCCGTCGGTTCCCGGCCGCTGCAGTTGTCTCGAAAGCCTCGCTACCCTCGCCGCAGACTCGCGTTGTGTCTCTGTAGTGGAAGCGGTAGCTCGACGCCGACGCTTGGCTTCGACGGCCGAGTGAACGTAAACGGAAACTTGGTGTGCACCCCCAATGCTGCTTCGCATCCCCTCATGGTTCCCTTTAGTGGCAGATGGTGTAATTTTTTCCTTAACGCTCTCGCATTTAAATTACTAATGTATGTTCTCGCCGTTCCTGGGTAGATATAAATTGTCACACCTGTGGCGCATACCCGCATACCACGGCCCGTGGTATACGGGTATGTACCACACGTGTCTGCAGGAAAGGGTTCAACGATGTACGCGACAGGAAATTTCCACGTTATTCATAACTGTTATGACCAGCCAGAATGAATGAAACCACGTTTATTCCACTTTGAAATGCGCCGCAGGCACTGCGGTGGAAAAAAAGGGGGGGGGGGGTTATTAGGGTAGAAGGAAGTGGTAGAGCTGCCTCCGCTTTATTAAAGGACGTTCTGGAGGCAGCTAAGTGGGGGCCGCTTGAATCTTGTGGCTGTCGCGGAGCCGATCGCCAACCGGTGGTGCCGCCGAGTCCTGCAGGAACAAGAGGAGTGCTCGCCAGAGCTCGATGGCCCGATCCGGAAGCGTGGGATCCGGACAGGCCCATGTCCGGAGAGAGGAAGGCCAGGGTCCCCGCTTTATGGTGGCCAGGGCACGAACCCGGGGTGTGATGTAGAGGGGGCACTCCCAACACAGGTGGTTGAGGTCCGAACGGCAGTTGCATGTGGAGCAGACACCGGTTACGGGTGGTGGTGTGCCACCCCTGTGAAATCGGTTAAGCAAGAAAGGAGTAAGCAGTGTTCCTGTCTGAATTCTCCGAAGCAACACAGACTCTCGTCGTGTAAATACCTTCGACGGAATCGACGGTATCGAGAGTGGATTGCCCACTGCTGTGAGGTAAGCGGCACGACGTTGTTTAGTGATGTGCTTTTCTGCGATCGGATCTGCTAGCTCGGGTGTGGTAGCTAGAACAGGAAATTGAGTATAAGAGGCTCTGGCTAGCGCGGTGGAGAGATGAGCACGCTCTAATCTGTGAGCCTTCTCGTTTCCGGGGATACCACAATGTGCGGGGACCCAGAGGATGGTGACATCGTGACCGCATTCGCGGAGTAGGCGCGCCTGGTGCCGGATTTTCTGCAATACAGGGTCTGTATAGAGAACGTTAGCACATGCCCGATGGGCAGCCTGTGAGTCTGTGTACACACGATGATGAACGGGTTCAGTTTCAGATGCAGTTTCGAGGGCCCCACTCCAAATAATCTAGGATGGCCACTAGCTCTGCTCGGGTACTGTACATCGCTTCTCCTGACACATGATGGCGTCGGTTCTGATTTCCGTTCGTCTGGTCGTACCACGCAGTGGCATAACAAGTGTTACTGGTGCCGTCTGTAGGAAGTGCAGCGTCCGTGTATATAATGCGTTCAGCCAAAGGGAGGGAACTCGTAGCCTTTGCATGCCTCTTGGCGTAGGCAAGGCGCCGCACTCGCTGATGAGGATCCATATTGCGTGGAAGTGGCTTGCCATCGGTGAGTACCGTGATTTCCCCGGCGGCGTTTTGTTGGGCAAAAATAGAAAGTGTATGGATGTCATACCCGAGGAGCATGAGTGTGTGTCGCCCGGCGTTTGTTGCACGAAGCCTCGTCTCCTGTGTTTTGGATGTGCACGTCGACGAGCTCGGACAGGTTGTTGAGCTTGCTACAGCTCTTGAGCGCATCGAGGTGTGTGTACCTTGGAAGTCCAGTAACAATGCGTTTGGCCTCGTTGAGTAACCGGTCGAGCGCGAGCATTTGCGTACGGTTGACCGGATGATACGGCGCAACCCATACATGATACGAGAGACGAGAAAAGCTTGAGCAAACTGCCGCATTTCACGTTCGTTGACTCCACGAGTACGATTAGAGATTCTGCGTAAAGCGTGCAGGATTTGTTTGCTTGTCTTCGTAACGCGTTGGAACCAAGTGCTCGCTGTGCAATTCTCATCTAAGTGCATGCCTAGTATTCGGATAGTAGATTTCCGCGTTATGGGTCGATTACCGATATAAAGTTTAAACGACCCGCTTTTCTTCCTGTTTGACAGAGGTGGATCGGCCCCCATGAATGACGACGAACTCTGTTTTTGTCTGGGGCGGTTTGTAAGCCTGTTTCCCAGTGCGTAATCGTGAATAATGTTGAGGGGCTCTTTGTAAGACATCCTCCTGCTCACCGATGGATCCTTGATGTGTCCACACGGTGACATCGTCGGCATACACCGCATGCTTCAGGCCCGATACGTCGGCAAGGCGTCTTGGTAGCTGGTGCATAGCTACATTAAACAGAGAGTGGGGTGAGATCACCGAGCCCTGAGGAACACCTACGTGGTTCATTCGCACGGCACTGGCGTCTTGACCAATTTCGACTTGGTAGCTTCGCCCTTCTAGGGAAGCCCGCTATGAAGTTGTACATTTTCCCTCTAAGGCCAAGGGCACGTGCCTTGTTCATGATCGTACTGTGTGGGACGCCATCGAATGCCTTGCGTATGTCCACTCCCGACAACAGCCCCGTGGGTGCACCGATTTAGGGTCGAGGACATCATCTTTTAGGCGGAGGAGTATATCTTGAGTGGACAGCCCTGGGCGAAATCCGTACATTGTTGGGGCCAAAAAGCTCGCGATCTTCAAGGTACCACATCAAGCGAGTGTTGACCATGCTCTCCCATTACTTTACAAACACACGAGGTTAAAGAGATCGGACGGAGATTGGATAAGGTATGCGGTGGTTTACCAGGCTTAGGAATGGGCTTGACCACCGAGAACTTCCCATGTGGAGGGCAGGATCCCGAAGTATCCCAGATGCGGTTAAACTCTTCCAGAAGAGCGCGTTTATGCTCAAGGGGCATATTGCGTAGATGAGCGATCAACGCACACCCCATCGGCTCCTGGAGTACTACGTGCGTTAGCGTGCTGCAAGGCGTGCTCCCAGCTCGAGCATGGTGAAGGGACTATTGAGTGGCTCGCTGTCTTCAGAACTTTCGTCCTTCTGGTACGTGGTGTCTGTGGGGTGAGACGTCTGCGGGAAAAACACCTGAGCGGCCTGTTCGGCGAGCTCTCCTGAGCGCTGATGCCTTCCCGGAGGGGCCACACCGAGCCGCGCCGTTGTAGGTCTTGCGCTGTCCGAGAAGAGAGCGCAGGATGGCCCAAACCTTTGATGTGTGGGTCTGCCCGTTGATGGATTCACAAAGAGTTACCATCCAGCGGTCTGACGCGAGCGTAGTCGTATATTCCTCAATAGTACGC
>JALIZH010020444.1:0-28305 GCA_030522465.1 Rhipicephalus appendiculatus | reverse complement strand
GAGCATATTCGTGAGTGGAGCTGCTGTCTATGCGATGTTGGGGACAAATTTGCGCAGGTACGACGCGAGACATAAAATGCCTGCAGCTGTTTCAAACAAGTTGGCGTAGGGAAGTTTGCTACAGCTGCTACCCTTTCAGGCAAAGGTTGAACACCGTCTTCAGAGATGGTGTGTCCCAAGTAAGAGATCGTGTCCGAGAGAAATTGGCATTTCTCTCGGTTCAGTCGGAATCCGGCATGGAATAGCCTTTGGAGGACTTCACTCAAGTTCCGAAGATGTTCCTCCTCTGTAGTGCCCACGACCAATATGTCGTCCAGATACAAGACACAAGCGTTATCTTTCAATGTGCCGAGGGCAATATTCATAGCGCGTTTAAATGTACTTGGCGCTGTTCGCAGCCCAAAAGGCATGCGGTTAAACTCGTAGAGACCGGATGGTGTACGGAACGCGGTTTTACACTTTTCTTCGGCAACGTTAATTTGCCAATATCCCGCACGAAGGTCAAGTGATGAAAAGAATCTAGAATGACGTACACTGTCAATGGTGTCGTTCGTCGATGCGGGGAAGTGGATATGAATCGGGGATGGTGTGCTTGTTCAACTCCGGATAATCGACACAAAACCTGAGGCTACCATTCTTTTTCCGGACAAGGACGAAAGGTGCTGCCCAGGGACTAGAAGAGGGTCTAATTACGCTAGTGGCCAGCATTTCCTGCACTTGTTCGGCAATGACGACTCGTTCGCGTTCGGCGTAGGGGGGTATAGAGATGGGTGCATGACCATCTGTGGGTATGCGATGTTCAAGTTGGCCAGTACCTGGTAGCTGCAATGTGCTTTCCGCAAAAATCGGCTTATGTCGTTCGAGCAATGAGGAGATGGTCGCAGGTCCATCAGGCTCACATGTAGTTACTGATGTGCGTGTTGAACCCGACACCGATCGACGCAGAAAAACTCCACCACGCTCGATGACAAGCTGTACGTCACCAGAGAGGAGATAATCCGCTCCTCGAATACGGGAACATCTGCAAGGAATTTGCTCCCGGCTTCAGTATGGAGCTGCATGTCCAACGCACCGACAGGTGATAAGCTGCCACCGAGGCCGCAAAGGGGTGGCTCGATTCAAGGCTGGAGGGGGGACGGGGGGCGTGGCGTCGAAGCAGCGCCGTGCGTTGCGCTCCAGTATCCACCAGAGCCGTCAGCTGCCCGATGCCGTCAACGCGGACACGAACTGTTGGGAGTGGCCGTGTTTGGTAGTGGATTGCTTGCTGCGGATCTTGTGTGTACCTCTTGTATTCATCTCCGCAGCGACGGCAAGGATGGCAATCATGTCCTATTGTAGCTGGTGCTTGCGTGGAGACAGCAGAAGCACGCCGTTTAGCAGTATCCAGCAACTCTGCCGCCCTTCGAAGGAAAGTCTCGAAGTCACCTCGTGCTGTATGTACAGACAGTACGGCCGCGTGCGTCGAGTCATAGATGCCGTCGACGACCTACTGTCTGGCTGCCGGAGAGAGCCAGGGTATATCAGATGCTTTTAGGAGGTGTAATTTGTCGTAGAGATAGGCGGCAATGTCTTCTTTTGGGCCTTGTCGGCGCGACCGCATCTCCATGAAGCGAGTTGCATAGGCGCCCGGCAGCGGTGCAAACGTAGACGTCAGGGCAGCGCTCCAAGTAAACCACGAGGCATACGCGCTTCCCTGAAAGCGATGTCAGGCTTGCGCAGCTCCTCGGAGACGCCCTTCCGCGACTGATTTCTTGGTGGACTCCGGCCAAGAATATTTGAATGCGACAGAGTCGACAGTGTCAGTCCTGGCGGTAGGGTCGTTCTGATAACCATAGAACTCCGGAATTGCCGTCTCGGAGAGTAGTGTAAGAGCAGCGCACCGAATGCCGGAAGTAGAGTAGCTTGCCACATTCTGGAGCTGCTGTGGCAGCATGCACGAGGACCGGGCGATGTCGGCGTCGCAGCACTGCCATGGAGGCGCCGTGGAGGCTTGGACGCCGTCCTCGGACTCCAGGAGTACTCGTCCGCTTCGAAGGGCCATGGATGTAGGTGTGTTGACGTAATCCGATACCTCCGCGTTTCGCGACTGCGCCATTGTAGAGACAGAAACAGACACAACAGCGGTTCGCTGGGCTCGCTGTTCTATTGTTGTTGTGAGCCGGTCGCAAGCCCACAACCCAGTTCTGCCTCTTGGACATCGGTCATCCCATATATATATATATATATATATATATATATATATATATATATATATATATATATATATATATATATATATATATATATATATATATTGTCACGTGGTCGTGACGTCGACGAAGGCAGCAGGCGACGTGTCCAAAATGAAACTGTTTATTAGGCCGAACTTGTGGCCGGTGAACAGAAAGTAGAATTACAGCAATACACGCTGGCACTGATAGCGGCGAACAGAGCGTCGGCCGGTGATCAACTGAACATCGTTGAAGCGCGCCGGCTTTTATGCATCACGCGTCGAACATTCTAGCCTTATCACTGGACATCGCGCAAGCTCAGGAATAATCTCGAGTGGTCGCGTCTTGCGCGCAATCTTAACAAAACGATCTACAATAATCGCGAAGGTTCTAGAACAATAAGGCGCGGTTTGAGCTGAGCTTTGCTGACGGTCTTTGTGGGCGAAAACCGAATACAACAAAAGTGAAAATAAGAATAGCGCGTGGCAATGCCCCCCTCTGAAAAGGCATCGTCCCGATGCTTAAAACAGAACACGGGGGAAAATGCATGCAACAATAAATCACAACAATAAAGAAAGAAAGTACAATAATTAAGCAATAAGTGCAGTCCTCAGGTTTGCTAACGCGCGTAATACGGCTTGAGGCGCACGACATGGACGACTTCAGGTCGCGCACGGCGCCGTTGAGAGTTCGTTATGCCGTCCGGGACGACCTCGTAGTCCAGAGCACCGAGACGTCGAAGCACCTTGTACGGCCCGAAGTATCGCCGAAGGAGTTTTTCACTAAGTCCACATCGGCGTATCGGTGTCCACACCCAAACGCGGTCGCCGGCTTGGTATTCCACGAAACGTCGTCGAAGATTGTAACGGCGGCTGTCGGTCGTCTGCTGATTCTTGATCCGCAGGCGGGCGAGCTGTCGTGCTTCTTCGGCGCGCTGTAGGTAGGCGGTCACGTCGATGTTTTCCTCGTCGGTGACGTTCGGTAACATGGCGTCGAGCGTCGTTGCCGGGCTCCGTCCGTAGACCAACTGGTATGGCGTCATCTGCGTCGTTTCTTGCACGGCCGTGTTGTATGCGAAGGTCACGTACAGAAGGATGGCGTCCCACGTCTTGTGTTCGACGTCGACGTACATGGCCAGCATGTCGGCGATGGTCTTATTTAGACGCTCGGTCAGGCCGTTGGTCTGTGGGTGGTAGGCGGTGGTCCGGGGGTGACTTGTTTGGCTGTACCTTAGGATCGCCTGAGTTATGTCCGCGGTAAAAGCCGTACCTCTATCGGTAATGAGGACCTCTGGGGCGCCATGACGCAGTACGATGTTTTCGACGAAGAACTTTGCTACCTCGGCGGCACTGCCCTTGGGCAGGGCCCTTGTCTCGGCGTAGCGGGTGAGGTAGTCAGTAGCTACGACGATCCACTTGTTTCCGGAATTCGACGTCGGGAACGGCCCCAGTAAGTCCATGTCGATTTGCTGGAACGGCCGGCGAGGTGGCTCGATGGGTTGCAGAAGTCCGGCCGGCCTAGTCGGTGGTGTCTTCCGTCGCTGACAATCTCGGCAAGTCCTCACGTAGTGGGTGACGTCGGCAGTGAGGCGAGGCCAGTAGTACTTTTCTTGTATCCTTGCCAGCGTACGGGAAAATCCAAGGTGTCCAGCCGTCGGGTCGTTATGCAAAGCATGCAAAACTTCTGGTCGTAATGCCGAAGGTACTACGAGGAGGGGGTCGGGCCGAAGTGGCGAGAAGTTTTTCTTTAGGAGAACGCCGTTGCGCATGAAAAACGACTCCAGTCCTCGTCTGAATACCTTTGGAGCCACGGTGGCTTTGCCCTCGAGATATTCCATAAGGCCCTTGAGTTCCGTATCGGCGCGCTGTCGCTCGGCGAAGTCGTCGGCACTTATGGTTCCCAGGAAGCCGTCATCATTCTGGTCGTCCAGCGGCGGTGGGTCGACGGGGGCACGAGACAGGCAGTCGGCGTCAGAGTGCTTTCTTCCGGACTTGTAAACGACGGTAATGTCGAATTCTTGAAGTCTCAGGCTCCACCGTGCGAGGCGCCCAGAAGGGTCCTTCAAGCTAGCTAGCCAACACAAGGCGTGGTGGTCGCTCACAACTTTGAGGGACCTGCCGTAAAGGTAGGGGCGAAACTTTGATGTAGCCCAGATGATGGCAAGGCACTCCTTTTCTGTAGTGGAGTAGTTGGCCTCTGCCTTTGATAGCGACCGGCTAGCATAACTGATAACCCTTTCCAGTCCGTCCGTCCTCTGCACAAGGACGGCGCCGAGTCCTACGCTGCTCGCGTCGGTGTGCATTTCTGTTTCGGCGTGTTCGTCGAAATGCGCAAGTAACGGAGGCGTTTGCAGGCGTCGTTTTAGTTCTTGAAATGGTTCCTCCTGCGGCGTTTCCCACTTGAACTCGACGTCGGTCCTGGTGAGGTTAGTGAGAGGCTCGGCGATGCGGGCGAAGTTTTTAACTAACCGCCTGTAATAGGCACACAAACCGAGAAATCGTCGCACGGCCTTCTTGTCGGTGGGTGGCGGGAAAGCAGCGATGGCAGTTGTCTTTTGCGGGTCGGGGCGTACTCCGGATTTGCTTATCACGTGGCCCAAGAACAAAAGTTCTTCGTACGCGAAGCGGCACTTCTCTGGCTTGAGAGTGAGTCCGGACGTCTTGATTGCCCGAAGTACAGCTTCAAGGCGCCGCAGGTGTTCATCGAAGTTCGAGGAAAACACAACGAGGTCGTCCAAGTACACAAGGCAAGTCTGCCACTTCAAGCCAGCCAGTACAGTATCCATAACGCGTTGGAAGGTCGCGGGGGGCCGAGCAAAGACCAAAAGGCATGACCTTAAACTCGAACAGGCCGTCTGGTGTTATAAAGGCAGTCTTTTTTCGGTCTCTCTCCTCGACTTCGATTTGCCAGTAGTCCGTCTTCAGGTCCATCGACGAAAAGTACTTCGCGTTGTGGAGTCGATCCAGGGCGTCGTCTATCCGTGGGAGGGGGTACACGTCCTTCTTCGTGATCTTGTTCAGGCGACGATAGTCGACGCAGAAACGTAGCGTCCCGTCCTTCTTCTTCACCAACACCACGGGAGACGCCCAGGGACTCTTGGACGGCTGGATTATGTCGTCGCGTAGCATTTCGTCGACTTGCTTCTTTACGGCTACGCGTTCTCGCGTCGAAATTCGATACGGGCTCTGACGGACTGGTCGGGCACTTTCTTCAGTTATGATACGATGTTTGGCGACTGGGGTCTGTCGAATCCTTGACGACGATGAGAAGCAGTCCTTGAATTGCAGGAGCAGATTTTTGAGCTTGTCTTGCTTCTGCTTTGGGAGGCTGGGGTTGACGTCGAAATCTGTTTCGGGACCTCGATTCGTGGAAGAATGTTCGGCAGTATCGGAGAGGGCGAAAGCATTGCTGGTGTCCACGAATTTCTCGATGTTGGCGACCGTCGTACCAATGTTGAGGTGCCTATATTCGTGGCTGAAGTTTGTCAGTAGTACCTTTGCTTTGCCGTCGCGCAACTTCGCGATGCCTCTTGCGACGCAAATCTGACGGTTCACAAGCAGGTGCTGATCACCCTCGACGACGCCTTCAAGGTTAGCGGGTATTTCGGTGCCGACGAAAATGACGACGCTGGAAAGAGGCGGAACGGTGACCTGCTCTTCTGTTACATTCAAGGCATGATTCTCCGGCGGCGTGTGGGGCGGCAACGCTTTTTCTGAAGTCAGTGTTATCGACTCAGACCTCAGGTCGATGACGGCGCCGTGTTGACTTAGGAAGTCCATCCCCAGTATCACATCCCTGGAGCAGTGCTGCAGAATTAGAAAGCTGGCGGGATAAGTCCGGTTATTGATGGTGACTCTTGCGGTGCAGACACCGGCCGGTGTTATCAGATGACCCCCAGCGGTCCTGATTTCAGGGCCTTGCCAAGCAGTCTTTACTTTCTTCAACTTCGTCGCGAAAGACCCACTGACGACGGAATAGTCGGCTCCAGTGTCGACGAGAGCGGTGACGTTGTGGCCGTCGAATATTACGTCGAGGTCGCTGGTTCGTCCTCGTGCGTTGCGGTTGAGTCGCGGCGTCGGATCACGGCTGCGTCGAAATGTTGTGGTGCTTCCATGCTGCGTCGTCAGGTTTTCTTCCGTCCGCGAGGTTTCGTCGGTAGGGCTTCGTCTGCTTGGCGTCGTGCTGCACAGGTCTCGTCGCGTTGTCGTCGTCGGCGGCCGCGGAGGATCTTCGGCATTTCGTCGAACAGCAACCGCACCTCCATCGGTTGCTGCCCTTAGTTTCCCGGGTACGGGCTAGGTGACCGGCCACGGTTTGGGCCAGTGTACTGCCGGCGGTGCGGTGACATGCAGCGGCCGGGCGACGGTGAGCGGGAAGGTCGTCGGGGCGTCCACTGAGCTGCTGCGAGGTAGTCGGCGATGTCTTGCGGTCGTTCACCCCGCTGGGGACGAGGCGCGTTGACGGCGAAACCGCGTAGGCCCATCTGTCGGTACTGGCAGCGGCGGTACGTGTGCCCGGCTTCACCGCAGTGGTAGCATAGCGGGCGTTGGTCTGGGGCGCGCCAAACGTCGGTTTTCCTAGGTGTGTAGCGCTGGCCGCCGGGAGGACGGTAGGGCGTCGGTGGCGGTGGCGGCGGCGTCTGGCGACGGAAGTGCTGCGGGGCGGCATCTTGGTGTGGTCGCGGAGGGGGGGACGTGACGGCGGGCAGCAGTAGCGTAGGTCATGGCTTGTGGCTGCGGTGGGGCTGGCTGAGGAACATTCAGTGAATGCTGAATTTCTTCTCGTACAACGTCTGCAATCGACGTCACTGCAGGTTGCGGAGAAGGTTCGAGCTTTCGCAGCTCTTCTCGCACAATGGCTCGAATCATTTCACGCAACTCGTTGGAGTCGAGGGCATGAACAGCCGCGCTGTCTTGAATACAGCGGCGATTGTACTGTCCGGTGCGCATTTCCAGTGTCTTCTCGATCGTCGTCGCCTCCGACAGGAATTCCTGGACGGTCTTAGGTGGATCCCGCATCAGCCCGGCGAAGAGCTCCTGCTTGACTCCTTGCATAAGAAAGCGAACTTTCTTGTCTTCGGTCATGGCAGCGTCGGCCTGGCAAAACAGTCGGGTCATCTCTTCCGTGAAGATGGTGACGTTTTCGTTGGGTAGCTGTACCCGTGTCTCCAGCAAAGAAGCGGCCCTTTCTCTGCGGGCCACGCTCATGAATGTTTCAAGGAATGCGCCACGGAAGAGATCCCAGGTTTGAAGTCCAGACTCCCGGTTCTCGAACCAGGTCCTTGTCGCGTCTTCCAGGTAGAAGTAGACGCGACGCAGCTTCTCTTCCGAATCCCAGTGGTTGAATGTGGCCACTCGTTCGTACGTCTCCAGCCAGGTCTCCGGGTCTTCAAACGATGCTCCATGGAATGTCGGTGGCTCCCTTGGCTGCTGCATCACGACCGTGGTGGGTGTTGGTACCGTGGCGGTCGTAGTTGCCGCAATAGTAGTCGTGGCCTTGGTGTTTCGAGTCTTATCCGGTAGGGGCCTGAACTCTGGATGTAGCCCCCGTTGCCTGCGGCTAGCTAGCTGATCGAGGCTGGCGTCGACGTCTCCTTCACGACTGGGGCTGGGTTCACGACTTGACGGGGGCGTCCGGTACATGAACGAAGCAGCACCTCCACCAGATGTCACGTGGTCGTGACGTCGACGAAAGCAGCAGGCGACGTGTCCAAAAATGAAACTGTTTATTAGGCCGAACTTGTGGCCGGTAAACAGAAAGTAGAATTACAGCAATACACGCTGGCACTGATAGCGGCGAACAGAGCGTCGGCCGGTGATCAACTGAACATCGTTGGAGCGCGCCGGCTTTTATGCATCACGCGTCGAACATTCTAGCCTTATCACTGGTCATCGCGCAAGCTCAGGAATAATCTCGAGTGGTCGCGTCTTGCGCGCAATCTTAACAAAACGATCTACAATAATCGCGAAGGTTCTAGAACAATAAGGCGCGGTTTGAGCTGAGCTTTGCTGACGGTCTTTGTGGGCGAAAACCGAATACAACAAAAGTGAAAGTAAGAATAGCGCGTGGCAATATATATATATATATATATCTTGGATACGGCTTTTACCCGAGGAATATGTACCGGCAAGGCAAAAATTAACTTTTTACATCAGCGACCTTGCGAGTTTTATCTTTTTTTGTCCGGTGTGCGAATGCTGAACCATCGTGCATGTGCGCAAATGCTCCACCATCGTACTTTGAGGCTAGACGCACACAGTGTGTCAGCAGCAGGAATGATATGGACACGCTCTATGGAATTTATAACATCGCTCCGCTCATCGTACAATTTTGCGAGCGAGGAAAATCGCGCGAGAGCAGCGCAGGCTGAAGTATAGCTGAGAAAATCCCGCCATTTCGGTCGCACTAAGGCGCATGCGATAACAACGCCATGCGTGCGGGGCCCTGCGTCCAGGGATCGTCAGGCCAACAAGGAGGCGCTGTTCCAGCAGAGAAGAAATGTCCCGCGAAGAAACGTGAAGGGCCGCTGCTAGCGGGGGAAGAGCTGTGTCGCTCGAGCAGCAACTGCTAACGTTAATCGTGAGCGCTGGCACGCAATATGATAGACATTGCAATCTATTTTAATTCAATGGTACCCTGTGCGCATGCGGTCACCGATTTGTGCCTGTATATACTTGAATGTTTTACTTAATAAAAGTTTAGGTGAAGTCTAGCGTTGTACCGTGTTTCTTCTTCTCGTCCACGTCCCTTATTTCGCTGGTACCATGTCATATTATTCACTCAACATGCGTCGCAGAGACTGGCGTTTTTCCGACCAGATAGATTTTGCACTTACCACAGCTCCATCCGTGCTCATATATCGCAGGGAATTTCTGAATGATGCCAACACCTTATGATGTAACATTTTGCATCGCCACTTGCATTGGATCTTGAAAATATGTTGGGTATAGCGCTTTGTCTGTTCTCCGCGAACAGCCCCAACGAGTTTCTCGGACGCTAATGAAGAATTCAACAGAATGCCTACTTCAAACGAAAGAATGGTTTCATTTTGCAGTGATGGCCAATGGTAGTTTGAATTATTCAGTGCTCGCCACGTCTATGTGCGGCATAACGAGAAAAAAAAGTCCACTTTTTTTCTCGTTATGGTAAAACGCACTAGTCTCTCCTTGAAATCAGGCCATTAAACAGTAATGAATACTAATTTGTATGTTCTGACACTCACCTTGTATATTTCATGATAGCCTCTCCGTTCACGTACTTCGAAAAACTTTGCTAAGACAGGGAGAGGCCACGGTTTCTTTGGATCATACGTAATCGCCATTTTTTTCTCAACAGGACTTCGACTTCGAGCTTTGTTACCTGCATTGTAAAAAAGGCACATTCACTACAACCATTCGCATAGCGACGCATGTACGAATACAAGTATGAATTACTGCTCTTATACGCACCGTAAAATCAGCATGCAATGACATAACCCCCAAGCTGTTCAGCCGTTAACGACGTTGAAGCGGCCAACACTTCTTTTGAAGTACCTACATTGGTGCTGAGCGCATCAACACATAGTGGCACTCGCCAGAACTATTGCGAGTGGAAATGGCGAAGGATGGCGCAGGGCTCTAGTTGGATAAATGTAACGGTAGGTGTAACCGCGACGTTGCATCAAAATAGGGGGTATTATTTCCTTTCCTTTTTTTCCTTAGCATGCGGAATAGACAAAAGCTCTCTGACTTCTTCAACTGGAAAACTGCAGCGCCGGTGAAAGAATGCGTCGAATTCCATGGCGCAAGAGGAAACGCCCCGGGGACGCTCCAGGCGCCGTTGTTTCACGTAGTAGTTGTAGTAATCAACTTTATTAAGAAAGCCTTTGTTTTCCTAAGCGGAGATGGCTGTCCGGCCGTGCCTGATCGCACCTCGTCAGCGTGTTTCATCGCCTCGAGCTGGCCGTCCAGGCTTGTCGGCGTGAGGATTCTCTCTCAGGTCTCACTTGACCGTGGATGTCCTAAGGAGGTCTGGTGGTGGAGGGTCCTTGCTGCATGCCTACATGATGAGTTCCAGCGTCGCGGTCTGCGTCTCGCTAAGGCTACAAGTTGATGTGAATACGGTTGGGTGGATGTGTCGATAAATGTACGGGGTAGGCAATAAGTGGGTTAAAGCCGCCGCAAAGTGATTTGCTGAACTTTGTTCTGTTGCGGGTGCGGAGGTGGTTTCGTCCACGGTGTTAGTTTGTAGTGCTGCGTGATGTCGTGAAAGGTGAGGAGCCGGTTCATTTGCTTCTCCAGTCGTGGTTCAAAGTCTGGCCCACCGCTCGGCGTACGAGTCTTCGAGATTGTCTGTGGGCGGCTTCTTTACCCGTTACGAGTCCTCGAGCTTGTCTGTGGGCGGCTTCTTTACCCGTTACGAGTCCTCGAGCTTGTCTGTGGGCGGCTTCTTTACCCGGGTTGCCTGCGTGCGCTGGGATCCCAGGCGAGTTCGATGAAACTGGGATCTTCATCTTCGGCGCTGCTGGCGGCGGTGTCGCCTTCAGGTGTCGCATGCAACTTGGGGTAGGTGGCGGAGAATGCTTGCCGTGGTTTGGGAGACCGTTCCACATGCAAATCGCTTTATGGCAGACTTAAAGTCATTGCTTACTGTTTGGAATCTTGCCATTGCGGCAAGGGCTATGGCGGCTTCTTGGGCCTCGGTGGGGTCTTGTGGGCGTATGGAGCCGGCGCGTATGGTGGTAGGCTCTATATCGACGGGGATGCGTTTTGCCGATACATTAATTGCATAGGCATGTCTGAGGGCTCCATGCCTGGCCGCGTCGACGTGAGCAACATTTGTGTCCTTATGGTAAAGCACTGTGAAGACTTCTGGCGCGGGCCGATCGGTCTACCGTCGTGAATGCCGGCCAGCATGTTCTTCGGCAACGGCTGCACTATCAAACGTTTTCTTATCAGGGGTGGTAGCGAGATCAAGTCTGCTCAGCTTGGTGATGATGGGATGCTGATACGTTGGAGTATCTGTCTCTACTGCCACGCAATCGTTGGATTTGTGCAGTTCAGCGAGCTTCGATAAGTTCTTCGTGTGCATTGTGATTTCCGAGGCTAAAGGAAGTGAGTTGTCGATGTGGTGCAGGAGAGGCCTAGGGCGATCTTGTGGACAGTGTTTTATAAGTCTCTCTACTGTTAGCGGCGACGCACATAAGGGCTCTCGGCGTGCCGGCGTTTATCGTCGTCTGCTGCTTTCGTGACGGTCCATTTCCTTGTGCGCAAGAGAGAGCGCCAGCGTCTCAGCGCTCACCGTGTGGCGAGAGAGAGCGAACGGCGCGCGTTGACTATGGAAACGCTTCTTTCTGCGATGAACGCTCGACTACCAGCTCGCAAGGACCGAGAACGCGCCGTCGCCCGTGAGAGATAGTGCCAACGGCTTGACAGTTTCTTGATTGAAAAAAAATTACACCATCTCCCGCTAAAGGGAACCATGTGTAGATGTGAAGCAGCGGGCGCTAACGCTTACACTGGCGGCGGCGTTGACGCTGGCGCTCATCGCAGCGTTGCGCAGGAGAGAAAACTGGGGAGGCGCAAAGCAGGCAGTGATGGAGCAGTGTTTCCTACGGGAACATGTCAATCGCTGCTAATGGGCAATGAGAGACAGAAGACTCCGACTGGACACAGAGACCCGCACTCCGCTTTTAGTTAACGCGCACGCTGCGAATTTTTATTGTTCAACAACGCACAGGAGAAATCTCCCACCGGCACCACCTTGGAGGTCAAGATCCATTGCCATATATACGGGATGGCCAGTGAACGGTTGTGCAGCGCGAGCAGTCGGGTTTTTCAACCAAGAAACTCGCTAGCAGACGCTGCCTGCGTCGGCGTCGCGAGGCGAGAGAGGGGAGCGTAGGAGAGGAGAGAGAGGGGGTGACACGCATGCGCAGTGGGAGTGTGAACGCCGTGGGCAGGGATGCGTAGAGGAGAGAGGGGGGGAGCGTAGGAGAGGAGAGAGAGAGGGGGGGACGCGCATGCGCAGGGGGGAGTTAGACGCCGCGGGCAGGGATGGAGAGAGGGGGGAGTGTAAGAGGGGAGAGAGGAAGGGAGGCGCATGCGCAGTGAGGGTGTGGTTGCCGCGGGGAGGGATGCCTAGAGGAGAGAGAGAAGAAGAGGAGGTTTTTTTATTTTTATTTTTTTTTAACTGTTTGCGCATGCGCAGTAAGGGTGGGCACGCGGCACACCACCACCACCACCACCACCACCACCACCGGATTAAGCTTCGCCATAAGATGCTTCACATCTAAAAAAACCGGCAGATCCCACGCACTGTGGGAATCGATGTAATGCGAAGCAGCTAGCAAGGAGCAAATCATGTTGTACGTGATATGCATGTCATTAGTTACATTTAGGGCCTGTCATTTGTGTTCGTCGTGCAGTCACGTCGCGCAATACAAATTTTGGTGCATACCAAGCTAGCGTACTGGACGCAAGCGCACCATGAGCGTGGCATTGTAGATGACATGCATGCCAAGATTTTCGTGTTACCACCTGCCACTTATGTTCGCTTAATTTTTTAACTCGAATCGCAGCGAGACGCGACACCAATCTGCCTCCGTTTGGCATGCGTTCGTATTCTCGCGCTTTGCGCATTGTGCAGACGCCATCCGCGTTCCAGCGTTTAAATTGACGGACACTTTGTCAATTCCAAGGCGCGTTCCTCCAACGCCTGTGCCCACTGAGACGGGGTCGGTCAGAATGGAACGTCATGCGCGCGTCTCCCTCCTTGCATGATTTAGAGACGCTGGGCACAGCGCGCTACGTAAGCAAAGCGCGAGCACTGTAGAGTCCGACGCGACCGGCGTCCGTTTGCGCGCCCCGGCGCCCAACTGGCACCGTGCCAGGGCACGGCTGGAGGGAGGGACGGACGGACGTGAGCATGAGACAATTAAGGCGTATGCCTTAAAGATTTGACGTATATCAAGCTAGCGAAACGGCCACGAGAATGACATCAGCGTGGCATGCAAGTCATGTTGCACATGACATTACCTGATTTCCATATTACCACCTGTCATTTATGCTCGTCATACAGTCACGTCGTTCAATACCAAATTTGGTGTATATCAAGCTAGTGAAACGGCCCCGAGCGTGCCATGAGCGTGGCATGCAAGTCATGCTGCACATGACATGTCATGATTTCCATATGCCCACTTGGTATTTATGTTCGTCATACACTCACGTCACGCAATATCAAATTTGGTGTATATCAAGCTAGCGAAGCGGCCGTCAGCTCGCCATGAGCGTGGCATGTAAATCATGTTGTACATGACATGTAGGTCATGATTTTCATATTACCACAAGTCATTTATGTTGATTATCGAGAAATGTCTCATCGTACCAATTTTTAGATAGATCAAGTTAAGGAAACGGCCTCAGGAGCACTATGGCCATGGCGTGTAAATCATACTTTTCATGACAAGTTATTCATGATTTTCATGATATGACCAGCCATTCATGTTTGTCATACAGTCATGTTATGCCACACCAATTTTGGTATAAGTCCCATTAACGATACGGCCAGGAGAGCACAAAGTCGTAGGCGGCTAGATAGATAGATAGATAGATAGATAGATAGATAGATAGATAGATAGATAGATAGATAGATAGATAGATACGCTCAAAGTCGCCGAAGTTCGCTAAGAAATGCTTCGCATTTAAAAAAAACGTCTGCTCGCGCTGCACAACCATCCTCCGGCCACTTTGTATATATAGGCACTGGATCTTGACCTACAATGTGGTAGCGGTCGGAGATTTCTCTTGTGCGTTAGTGGAACAATAAAAATTCGTCGCGTGCGCGTTAATTAAAAGCGGACTGCGGGTCTGTGTGTCCAATCGGAGTCTTCTGTCGCTCATTATCCATTAGCAGCGACAGTCATGTTCCAGTAGGAAACACCGGTCCATCACTGGGTGCTTTGCACCTCCTCAGGTTTTACTTTAGTGGAGCTGTTATTTTTTTGGTCCATTTCAATCTCATCACCCGACGGAACACAAGCGGTCCGTCGTAAAGGCCTTTTTTTTTAACTTGTGATGCGGTGGGCCCGAATGAGCAGTTGCGGCTACACTAAGTGAAGAACGTCGTTCGTTAGCTCGAACGATGGCATTATCCCAAGATTTCTTTTTTACGCGAGAGCGTTAAAGAGCTCGTTTCGCAGAAATTCCGACGTTGGCTTCAGTGTCGGCGTTGGCGTCGTTGGTTGTGAGCGAAAAATCATCATCTTGTCCGTGACCGAAAAATCGAGAAAGATGCAAAATAAAATCACAAAAAATTGGCAGATCCGAAGTACCACGGGAATGGATGTTATGCGAAGCATGCGGAGGCAAGGTGACTGGGTTGTAATTTTCATATTGATCGAAACGTTACGAAATGACGTTAAATATATGTACAAATGTGTTACGCACACACATATGTTGAACAGTCGCATATGTTTCATATAACCAGTTGTTTACAGTTGCGTACAGTTGTTTACAGTAGCCAACAGAAACATGGGTATTACCTACACCAGAAGCGGTAATCTGATATGTAGCACTTGTGCTTGCGTGCATGGTAGCCCTGAATAGTGCTTCATGGACCAACTACAGTGGATGGCGCGTTAAGTATACAATTGACGTTAACCCGACATGACGCCTGCCTCATAGCAGTACATATGTAATGTTTATAAAATTAGATAGCCAGCACTGGAACCACAATTGACGTTTCACCAACTTTACGCCTACATAGGGTCCTTTTCCAAAGCAGTTCCGAGACCTGGGCGTGGCTCTGTGGTAGAATACTTGATTGCCACGCAGATTGCTTGGGTTCGATTCCTGCTGGGACCCTGGTATTTATTATTTGCATTCGTCGATGCAACGCTGCCAACGTCAGTTTTTCTTAACGCTCTGGCTTTTAAATTACTAATGTTTGTCTTCGCCGTTCCTGGGTAGACATAAACTGTCAAACAACTGTGGCGCATACCCGCATACCGCGGCCACTAGTATACGGGTATGTGCCACACGTGTCTGCAGGAAAGGGTTTGACGACGTATACGACAAGATTTTCACGTTATTCATGTCATGACCTCTTACCCTCCCATATAAATTTTGGTATACCCAAAGTTAAGGAGGTGATCACGAGAGCACCCAGACGTAGGTGGCTAGATAGATAGATAGATGCATGGAGAGATAGATACGTAGATAGAAACGCAAAGGTGCTTACAGTACGCAAAGAAATGCTTCACAATTAAAATTTCCGCGCCCGAGTGAGGATCGAACGCAGGCCATCTGCGTGGCAAGCAGGTGGTCTACCACACGGCCACGCGTCTGCTTGGAAATACAGCAAAAATAAGTTCCTCGGCTTGGAAATGCAAAGGTGCAAATAAAATAAATAATAAACATTTTCGGGTCCGAGTGAGGATCGAACCCAGGCAGTCTGCGTGGCACGCAGGTGTTCTACCACACAGCCACGCGTCTTTTTGGAGGTACAGGAAAAATATCTTCATCTGCTTGGAAATGCAGTCATGCTTTAGAAACACACGCGTCCTGTATACAGGCGTCACAATACAACATGTAATATCGCAGTAATATTGCGTGGTACAAGCGTACATTGCCATCGGGCATCAGATCATGTGACTATCACAAGCACATGGTGGTTTAAAGCCACCCACCCATTACAAAAGGCACACACGTTACTGCGCGTATTCCCTTAAGACCCTGTAGTGGGCACACAGCAAGTTCGAAAACATTTCACGCCCATAATTGCTCCTGGTTTAAAGCATGCTGCCCGTTACATAGTATGCACTGAGTGGTTGAAGTTCGCACTAGGGACAGGGTATGGCTATCGCGTTCAACTCTTAAAGGCGAAGCTTGAGGGTCCTCCAATTTTTTTTCTTTTTAGGCGTTCAAGAGTCGTGAGGTCGGTAAGGCGTAAGTGATCCTTGTGGTTACAAACGCCTTCAACAGTTGGACAAGTTCCTTTTCCTTCATACCGTCTTTCCGCGTAGAGATTCTTGCGAAGAACTGGGCAGTCTGAGTGATGGCGACCGCAAACCTCTGTAGTGCTACGTTTAAGTCGTTGTCGCGCGGCCGTGTAAGGGGCGAAGCACCTTAAGAGTCTAGACTTGTCTGTTGTCTGTCTGTGTGCAATGTATGCAAAGTACCCACTATAAGCCCACAGTAACTTTCGTGAAGTCGGAAAGCACCCACTATGTCATTATTCGTCATTCTGCCGATAAGCGAGGTACCCGCTACACATCTATAAGGTATTATGTGCCCTTTGTGCTGTGGCTGATGACGATGAAGAAGTGCCTTCCAGACCACACATTCTCTTTCTGCCATGGATGAAAACAAACGTGAAAAAGCTCTCGCACGTGAAAGGTAACGCCGACGCAGACAACAAGCTACCTCGGTGGCGAGAGCTCGCGAAGCAGCGGCAGCGCCGACATCAAGCTGCTACTCCAAGGGCGAGAGCGCGGCACGTGGCGGCTCAACCTCTACGCAGACAGCAAGCTACCCCGGTGGCGAGAACTCGGGAAGCAGCGGCAAAACGGCAACCCCGACAACAAGCTGCTACCCCGAAGATGGCGCGAGAAGAGCGCGACTGAACGGCAAAAACACATCGCATATACTGTACACACGCGTTGTCTTTCATTTACATGCGCGAGTGTACAATGTCACGGGTGATTTATGGTAAGAATGATCCCCAGTGCTTCGCCCACTCGTCATGATTCACTTCGTGGATATGCGTGGATTGTTTTTAGTGGTCGAGATCGAGTTAGTAGCTATTACCTAGTTGTCCGTGGAGCCAAGTGCACAGCTGGCGCCATTACTGGCTGGCTAGGTAGGCACCGTGTCACTCAGTTTCGTAAGAAAGGGCTTGCGTGCGGCGACGCAGTTTCTTATTGTGGTGTCCCATATTACAGCGGAAGCTATTATGAGATCACAACAAGCGTCGTTTCTGCGCCGTAGTTGTCCGCCGCCGCCGGTGTCCGTAACCAATATCGCACGAAATAAGAAAAAACTAAATAAATAAAAAAACGCAATGTAATGTAGAAATATATGAGCGCACAAGGTAAAAGTAAGGAAGAGAACTAGACAGGACAGACGCTCAACTTACAACTGCAGTTTATTAGAAATCTTTGCACGAGAACACCGAAACGCGCATGGGCAACCAACTATCACCAAAAAAAAAATTCCCCATCTCCCGCTCTCGTTTCGCGACAGCGGCCCGGGCGCTCATCATTTTTATACCGCTGAACTACCGTGGTGCCCCCCAGCGGAGTATGCATCTGTCGCACCACCTGTCGTGCGCCGCTCCGTAAAGGATTCCTAGAGGAGACAACAGTAGGAGAGGAGAGAGAGAGGGTACGCGCGTGCGCTGTGGGAGTGTGGGACGCGGGAGCCGCTCCGTAGAGTAGAGGATTCCTAGAGTAGAGAAAGCGGGTGAGCGTAGGAGAGAGGGGGGAGAGCACGCGCATGCGCTGTGGGGATGTAGGACGCGGGCGCCGCTCCGTAGAGGATTCCTACAGCAGAGAAAGGGGCTGAGCGTAGGAGAGAGGGGGGAGAGGACGCGCATGCTGTGGCACGCGGGCGCCACTCCATAGGGTAGAGGATTCCTAGAGGAGATAAAGGGGGGTGAGCTCAGGAGATGAGAGGAGGAGGGCATGCGCTGTAGGACGCGGGCGCCGCTCCCTAGAGTAGAGAAAGGGGGGTGACCGTAGGAGAGGAGAGAGAGAGAGAGAGCGGGAGGAGACGCGCATGCGCTGTGGTGGGACTCGGGAAGGAGAGGACGGGGGGGCCGTAGGAGAGAGATGGCGAGGGGACGTGCATGCGCTGTGGGACGCGGGAAGCGCTCCGTAGAGTACAGGATTACAAGAGGAGAGAGGACGCGCATGCGCTGTGGGGATGCGGGACGCCGGAGGCGCTCCGTAGAGTAGAGGATTTCTAGAGTATAGAAAGGGGGGTGAGCGTAGGAGATGATAGGGGAGGGGACGCGCATGTGCTGGGGGGGGGGGGTGTGACGCGGGGGGCCGCTCCGTAGAGTAGAGGATTCCTAGAGGAGAGAAAGGGGGGAGGGGACGCGCATGCGCTGTGGTGGTGTGGGACGTGGCAAGGAGGGACGGACTAAGCCCTCTCCAAACGCATGCAAGCAAGATCAAGGAATTGGGTCAACCTGGGCGACAGACACCACCTGCCTAGCCATTGCTAAGCAGCCTCTTTGAGCTCTCGGCCATGACTCTGATGACTGTAGTAGTGGTTGACGGCCTTTATATTACTACAGTGTTCTGGTTCGCATAATGGGTGCTTCCCTACTTGATGAAAGTGGCCGGACGCGGGACGCGGGACGGGGGTACGCCGGACGGACAAAGCCCCGAGCAAAAGATGCTTCGCATCTAAAACATCACCCCCACAAGACGATACCATAACCAAAGTGCGTATTTCTCTCCTTCAACTACTTAAAAAGCACACTTCTTTATCACTTAGTGCAACCGAGGGAACACTGATGTACGTTCCTGCGTTCGCCCTGATCTGCCCTGCTTCTGTGATTTCCCTCGCCCGTCTGCGCTCAAATTTGCTCAGAATACTCGTGCTGCCAAACTGCGGATTGCACCCACAATCCTTGCAGTGGAGAGACAGGTGCGTGCCACCTGCGAGAACCTTCAAGGACGACGCATGCTCTCTAAGTCGATCATTTAGACATCGGCCCGTCTGGCCGATGTACACTTTTCCGCAGCTCAACGGAATTTTATACACAACCTCAAACAAACTGCGTGGCATGTTTTTTTTGTGCAAGCGCTCTTTTTCACCTTTCCCTTATTTCATATCATGGGGCACAGTTTAGCTAGTTTGCAGGGAGCCGTGAGCACAACGTCAACTCCGTGCTTACGGTCCAATCCTCATCAGATGACAGAATGGGAAACACCTATGACAGAACGGGAATCGAACCCGGCTCTTCTGCGTGGCAGCCCAGCACTCTACCACTGAGCTACGCCGCTGCTTGAAACCACGGCGCAAACTGACCCTATGCAGGCTTCATGTCGGGTAAGGAATCGCGTTAACGTGTGTTGTAAAGCGTTTTAGAACAGTAAAGGGAGAACCAGGCGTCACACAATGCGAATTTCGTAACGAGTGGGTGGTTCAATGCTCCAACCCATTAGAAAAGTCTCAGGCAAAATTCTTCATGGTCGTCAGCCACAGAATCAACAAAGTGCACCTAATGCGTTACAAGAGTGTAGCGGGCACCGCGCATTTCTGAAGAATGACGAATAATGGCATAGTTGACGATTCCCCACTACACAAAAATTATGATGATTTATGGCGTCGTAGGTACCATGCAAGCGCGCTTAGTTGTAGTTGCCCCGAGAGTGTTTAAAAAAGGCTCTAGAAAGGCCGCTCTCCCAGCTTTCGCTGTGGCTATGCTGCGCGTTCCGCGCAGGCCTGGCAGTTTCTTTTATCATCTGCGCAGAACGCTTGCCTGTGCGCCCACATGTGCAGGAGATGAGAGTCTGTGACAGGCGTTTCGTGTGCTGCCCTGCTTTTGCTTGTCTTCCGTCGAACGTGGTCGTATGATGAGGCTGACCATTCCTTCAGTTTCGTTATGCTGTCTGGGGCTTCACTTTCGCAGACTTGTTTGAAACTGGAGCACTCCGTGATTCGAGCAATTACGATCGCTACTTTCATGCTAGCGGACGTGTGTGCCTTGACGGCAATTATGTAGCGGTCACTACCACCTAGTAGACAGATGTTCTCCCATCTGGCCTGTGCAGTATGCTTGCAGTATGCAAGCTCCACTGACGTGTCCCTTACACACGCTCTTTCCTATGCGGGTTGGGGACTGCTGAGGGTCGTTTAGTAGTGTGAGACCATGGTCATGGCTGAGTTGCAACAGTTTCTTGCCTATTTTGTTCGCGTGCAGCTAGCCCCAGTCAGGTTGTGCGGCCTTGAAATCTCCCAGTATAAGCAGTTGTGCGCCTCTGGCTAGCGATGTGGTTTTCCGGAAGAGCAGGTGGAAGTCAGGCGCAGTATATGTTGAGGACAAAGAGAGACGGATGCGAGCGATTTCGCGGAAGAATCTCCACGACCATGTGTGGAATATCCGGCGGAATTCTAAATCGTGTTGCTTTGCTGATAGGCCCTTGTGGACGAGCATGCCTGTACTTGAGGCTTCTTGGCTGTGCCGGTCGGTAAGTCGTTGGAAAGAGACATAGCCGGGGAGTGAGACAGCCGCTATTCGCCTCGTGTGCGACCGATGGCGGCGCTGCGAATGGCGCTCCGGTGACGCAAGGGCGGGGATTCGGCTTTTGTCGTCTGCTACGCTCTGGCTAAAACAGCAGCATTTTCGTTATAGTTCGCTCGCGTCGCACGGCGTTCCTCGACTACTAGCTGCATTTTCTTCTTACGATATTTCTTGAGATGACTGCTAGCATTATATGAGTTTAAGAAACGTTAACATTTAACATATCTTCTGTATATCGACAGCCACCGCGGTCAGGTTCATGCCCCCGAGTTCGTAGCGTCGCTCACTGGGCTGGACGGCGTTGAAATAGCTTACGTGAAAGCGCGAACGCCCCCGCCAAGTGAGTTAAAGAGAGTCTCCGCTGCTTTGGAATCGCAGCGCGATCAATTTTGCGGCTTATTCGCAAAAATAATCGTTGTGTAAACACACTTGAGATGAACGAAAATTCACGCTCCACTCCCAATTGTAGTCATGTGGACTTGTGCAGACACGACAGCCGACAAATGAAATCGATAACTTCATGGACCATCGGGTTACTGCGGACCACAAGCATAGATTGGGCGAGCTGGATGCAAATAAGATCGCTCGGAATGAAACGCCAGCAGTGGTGCGCGTGGTACAGTTCGACTCTTATGATTAGAGATAGATGCGTTCATGAGCCCCATTCATGTTTTCGATCACGCAGTGCTGCCTACTTGACTGGGCGAGCCTGCCAACGGTAATGACATGATGGCGCGCACTATATTTCTAATGCTTGGGCAACGCGATCCGCTGAAGTGTTCGCGTTTCACTTGACACCGATAGTACAGCTTCGTAAACATTAGGAAGAATCGGCGAATGTGTCCAGGAAGAGGAGAAAGAGAGCTCTTTCCCACCATTCTTTTGGCCCCTGTGGCTGATTATTGTGATTCTTTACCGTGCTGTAACAAGATTGAATATTTTAATGTGGGAGCCTTAGATTCCACATAAATTGCGAAAATTGACCGTCGGCGTCCCGCGTCGCCAGCGTCAACACGAGTGATGCGAAAATTCATCGCATGATCACGTCATCATGACATCTCAGACCGACAAAATTTGTGACGTCATAACGTCATGTCACATGATTACGTCATCACATGACATCGTCGCTTTGCATTGCCTGCGTGATTGGTGGGCCAATCTCGGAGGCGATGCAAAACCAGGTGATGTGTAGAAAGCTTCAATGCAAAACTACGTTACGTCCAGAAAGCATTCGGAGGGGGGGGCGGCGAAGGAACAATACATCGACTCAAGAAAAAGATGGCTTTCGCCTTCGAGTCAACTTAGGCAAATGCATAAGGAACTCGAGTCTCTTTATTACAGTGATCGCACCAAGCCACATCAGGAGTCGACCGTTCAGACTGATTTACAGTATTTTATTGCAAATACATCTTTCGATGCGAAAGCTTTATATTTATCAACGTTAGTATGATTACACTAATTCGGTTCAGCATATTTTCAGACCACCGTGAACGAGTGAACAAACGTCGATTTTTAACGTAAGGATTAAAATATGTTGCAAAAAAAATAGAACAAAAACAAAAGAAAATCACTCCGGACAACCTACCGATATTTCATATCCCCGTCGTGCATCCCCTTTAGACTCACCCTGTTTATTTCGTGTTTCAATTTAAAGTACTTACGACGCGCTTACACAGCAGCTGCTAAAATGTGTATTTAATCAAACGTTATTGCCGGTAACGCCACTTAATTTATTTGAATGACATCACACGTCGTTTGTCATGCTCCGAACATATAAATTGAATCGAATGAGCAGGCTTGGCAACCGAACACGCGCAGCACGCGGTATACATTTATTGCGCTTTAACGCAGACATGGAAGCTGAAGCCCGAACGCTGAAGTCAGTCATCGAAAATGGGCAGGAAAGTCATTTTGAGTGCGCACGGCCATAAAACAGTCACGAAACGAAAAATTCACCATAAAAGCAGATGTACACATGGATGGCTAGCAGACGACAACAGGAGCAATCGACACAGAACGTGCTCCTGACGGCAACTCCCTCGATTTCGATGGGCATTTTGCTTGAACATGCAGTACAAATTGCTTTATCAACTCGCTCACCAATGTTTCAATAACTCGAGCGCGATAGACAGGCTGGCAGCGTCGAGCAGCCTTCACATAGCGAACGCGCGCGAAGAGCTGCATCCGAGTCCTCTCCCTGACATCACACGCGAGAGGGCGCCACTCCAAGATCTCGAGGCGAATTGTTCCTCGCAGTGCGTTGACGTCCGGAGGCGTTTGGTTATTTGGCAGTTGTTGTGCTTCTTTTACGAGTAACTGCAGGTGGTTTTTCTTTTTGCGGAAGGCCCTGCAGTTCCACTCTCATATAGTCAAGTGGGTGCTGCACTGCTGGCCATGATGCATCAGTGCGAGCGTTACTTGAGGGCGTCGTGGGTCCGCTGATCTTGGTTGAAGAGTGAGAGGACACTCGTTCGCGTGGGCCTGGTGTTGAGCTGGCCACGCTCTGTGTGACTGCTGCAAGTCTGGTGTCTGTGGCAGTTCCTACCGCTTCTAAAGCCTGCTACGGTGTTGTTTACGGTGGTGTCCATGTTTGCGAGTCGTGTCTCCATGTTCGTTAGGCGTGTGGGTGGGCCTTGCGCCCATCCCACACCAGGGGGGCTCGGTGACGCTTTCGATGAATAGCCATTGATTAGCCCTTGCGGGATTGGGACCTCGATTGGCTGGACCGTGTTGGTGGCATATGTGATGTCCCGAGACAGGGGTAGTGGCACTCGTCCACGTCAGGTGGGCTATCATTATTCAAGATCCGCTGCTTTGCCGGTGAATGGGATTGTGGCGTGTTGTCTGCTTGTGCTGCGTTTGCGAGTACCGGCTTTTAGGCGAAGTGATACTGGCATCTTGTGTTGTTCTTCATGTGTCCTCCTTACAGACGATACGGTGTGCTTGGAATAGTGGTGGCGTTCCTTGTGTTGTAAGCTCATGGTCTTGCACACTAAGAAAGGGTGCCTGGTCTTCGGCAGGTCAAAGCTTGCGTCTACTTTTGGATAAAAAGGCCACCACGATGTAGGAGCCATTTAGGTAGGTAGTCCCCAAGCAGCGTGATGAGTAAATTCTTCATTCTTCCCACGCGTCTACCACCTACTATGTGGTAGTCGGGGTTGCTATCTTGCAGGTTCCTTTAGCGTCTCCTCGTCGGTTCTGAATGCGTGGGCATTGAAAGAGATGCCTCGTATTCGCGTCATCGGGTGGCGGGGCATGTGTGTCTCGATCTAACGGTCGTCTTTGAGGATGGCGGACGTGATGCGTTAGTACGCGATTGCTCGATCGGTTGTAGCCATGTTGACGGCGACAGTGTTAATTCCTTGTGTGTATCCGTATCTGGTCACGGTTGGCGCGATCCAGGTCAGGCAGACAGGCCGCTTTGAGCAGGGCTGTCTGAAAGTCTCCGGATGACGTGCGCGTGAGGTAAACAGGTGTCTTGGGGCGCCCCACAATGTGGTAAATGTGCGACGGCAGTCTCGGCAGGGGGGTTGCGTTTGAGTTCCGGTGGTGGCCGGGGGGATAGTAACAATTGCGGGGCCTTGCTTGCTGCGAGTCTCTCATTTGAGCTTGTTGCTCCAGTGCCGCGTAACGTTTCGCCTACGCTCGGAAACGCGCAAAGTTTGGCGCTACATTCCAAATAACCAGACGATAAATATGTACCATGTAGAAACCCTTCAGGGACGGTGGTCAGCAGCACTGACGATCTGGTGAAACCTTATTACGAGCAGAATATTTTAATGTGTGCGATATTTCTTTGGTACCCTTTTCTCACATTTCTTGCATGCAAATTGAATACTAAAAGCAAAGACAAATTGTATGCTTCAAAGAGTTAGGTTCCTTACCATATCTAATATTCTACCGTCGCAAACCGCAATGTTGGCGAAATACGAAGTTTCCTGCAACCATTCATGGAAGCTGTAGGCTCAGGGCCAAGGGTCGGCTGAAGCCCTCAGAAAGTACACGGAGGCAGAGTGAGAAAATGAACCTTTACTGCGCAGAGTCCCGGACTCGACTGCCGGCCACCGTTCCGCCGTGAGTGCGTGAGCTCGTGCGCCCGAGCTATGCATCATCTTCGCCCAAACCAGAGCGTTACCCACAAAGTATAAGGTGGCAACCGCTTCATCCGAACTTTCAAGGTCTTCAGCGGTAGGCAGCAATAAGGAACAATTCAAGGCAATATAGAATATGAGTTCCATTCGCTGTGGCGTGTTGCTAGGGTCATTGTTTTCTAGAACTTCGTTCTTTCGAAATGTATATGACTGACATCATTCTGTTCACTGCGCCCGTTTCTATCTAATATATCGCGGCTTTAGATATGCACTACAGTGGGGTCAAGTAGCTGATATATAATTCTTCCTCAGAAATAGTGACAGCGCAATAAGGTACCTATGGAGAATGGTGGAGCACACATCATAGCAGATATGGCTGATTTATATACAGTCTTCAGACATCACAGCTCGGTGTGTAACATGTGTGTTTGACACTCCGCCCCACTCAGGGAAGAAAAAAAAATAACAAGTAGTTCAGCTTCCCTTGTGGTCACAATCCCTGCAACTGGCCTCCTCGTCCTCCTTGACAGAATGGGCTTACTCTGATGGGTAATGCACAGAATTGGGGTGCGTGTTGTTTCTGCTTAACTTTGAGTGTGTGTATCAAGACATGCCTCAGCAACGGTAGCTGCTGCTTCTCACACACACTTGCTTTGTAGCCAAGCGTTTTGCGCATCCGTTTGCAGAGCCGATTTTTCGAATACACACGGCGGGTTAAGAAGCTTATTGCACAGCCGGTGACCCTGGAGATTGTGAACAAATCTGTCCCAGCCGGCGAACTTGAAAACATCATAGCTGAAACGAAGTACGGTCGCAAGGTGCTCTTGACGGTGCCGCTACTATTCGCCCCATTTCAGAAGAGGGCACCAAGTGGTGTTATGGGTGGCGCTGTCAGTCACTCTTGCTGGCATCCATGTTGGTCCCGGATGGAAGCTCCATGCGTGGACTGAATCTTCGGTTCCTAGGGGCGTGGTGCTTTAAGGAATTATCATAGGCAATCGTCCGCTTGATATGCTTCAGCAAGACATTATCTCTCATGGCCGGATGCAACAACGGCAAAGCGAACTTGGAACATACGGCCCAAGATTAGATCCACTCGTGTGCATCTGGGCAGTTTAGTGGCGAGTCGTCCTGTAATTGAGAAGGGTGCGAGCTTCTTGTCTTGTAAAACTGCCTTCACTAGAATATTCCAGCTTCCATTTGACGCACTCAACTGCCCCAACTGCAGCTCCGTTTGATGCTAGATAGTACGGGGTGTCAGAACTTGATTGATGCCACCCCGATACAGGAAGTTCTTGAAATTCTCCCTCACGAATGCTGATACATTCCCCGGTACAATTGCGTCCACCATTCCGCGAGTTGCAGACATAACCCATCTGTCATGAAATAGTTGCCGATGTCGATGGTGTAGATATAGGCACAACCTCCGCCCACTTAGAAAGTGGATCGATGGCGATGTGCAAGTACCGGTTCTTCTAAGGTCCAGCGAACTCAATGTGAAGGTGAGACCGCTGTATGTATGGGAATCACCACGGTGTGATCGCTGCTCGACACGCAACACCCTGGCTTTCTTCACCAAGGGGTTCCAGTAGCATTTCGACAGGATGACCGTACACATGAAGTGGTAGGCGGCTCAAACCACCAGCGTTGGCAAGGCTTGCTCCGTGCCGGCACTTGCGCTTGTCATTATACGCTACAACCATATGTGTTGTACGGCGAAGTGTGCTTTCTGGTTCCTCATTTGCCCTTTGCATTGATATAGGAAATATTGTTAATCTTCAACTGAAATATTGTTCATCTTCAACTGTCGTGCAAAAAGGAAAAAAAAAACCTGTCAGATTCCTAATTGAGGTACCAAGGCAGAATAGACTGCGCACCTGGGCGGTCCGTCTTGTCTTCATTATCCTCTTGCTCTATGCTCAAATATATTTCTTTTTCGTTTTTTTTTTCAATTTCGTAGTCTCTGTTTCGCTTGATTTCTTTATCTGTCTTTCTCGCTCTTTTCATCTGTGCTCTCATTTGTCATTCTTTCTATCTCTTTATCTCTCTTTCTTGTTTCCCACCTTTCTCTCTTTCTCTATTTTTTTTCTCGTACTTTTCTTCTCTCTATTCTCTCTTTTATTCCTTTATATTTCGCGGCCTTTGTATCTAGTTCTATCTTTTTTTTTCGACCTCTGTGCTTGTTTCTCGCCCATCCGACTTAATACAACCCACGCCAGGCCGATCGGCACAGTGGGAGAATGTATGTGTTCGGAGAGTGAAGCAGAAGATCAAGTAAAGGGCTGATTCACACCGGCGACTGGTCGCGCGACCAAGTTAGTCGCTTTGCGACTGGCCGCACAGTAGCTGGGGCTAGAAGCCAACATGGCAGCACCCATGCAGACGCGACCACCCGCTTCGATCCGAAATCGCGGTTGCTACTCGCCCACTTTCTTCACAGCAATGAATAAATGGTGAAATCAGCTATCGCTTCTTGCCATCTCACGCTGAAGACAAAGCGTCAGGTATGTTCTGTCTTTTTTATTGAGATTAGCCGTGTTCTTCAGCCCTGCCTGATAAGCCTTGTCTACAAGAATTTGGGAATGAATCTTGGAAACACTGCAAAGTACCCACGAATACATTGCTCTCGAAGCATCTCGACGTAAATATAAAGTAAATAAATGCGTAGGTTGCTAGCTAACGGACCACACAGCGCAGGACGATGACATGATACGTTCGATGCGGAAGGAAACTGCATAAACAGGTGTCGCCATGTTGACCTCGCTCGCGTGCGCGCAGACGGACGCCGAGCAGACGACGTGACGCGGCGTCAGTCGGCGAGCGCAATAAAAAAAAAGCAATGGGCCCGGTGTAAACAAAAGCTGACATCACTTCTGGGCTTCGCTGATTGATTCTAGCCGTCTGCGACTGCAGTCGCGCGACTGAAAAGTCGCGCAAGCGAGCGACTGAGTCAAAGCAGTCGCTTTGCGACCAAAGCGACTGTTTGCGACCGTTTGCGACCAGTCGCAAAGCTACTAACTTGGTCGCGCGATCGGTCGCGCGACCGGTCACCGGTGTGAACCAGCCTTAAAGGCCGAAAACAGTGCGCGCGGCCGAGTTATTGCGTTGCAAGTACTATAGGCACAGCTTTGCCAGATGCTTGCTGGGCAGCATGCAGTGACGTCATGACGCGGGGCAGCTTCCTCGCACACACCAAACGTCGACGTCGACCTTAAAGAGCTGCGCTGATAAGATAACTTCTGATGTTGTGCTGGTTTGGCTTATTGTGGTGGTACGCGTTCGGCGAGCGTGTGTTTTCGTATGTATGCCCAAGTTGGGCCCCCCAATAAAATCATTTCGTAGTGGCGGCGCGTCTCGTCTACAGTGTCTTTGCCCACGTTTGTTTCGTGCGTAGATGTTTGCAGTAGTGCCCAGAAACGGCTGCCTGCGTGGTAGCCACGCTTCGCGGTATAACCTTGCGGGCCTGTGCCACCATAATTAGCAGTTCCTGTGTCACCGTCACGAACACAACCAAGAGGGAAGATCCATGTTTGTCACATGTCGTGCGCGGTACTTCGACGAGCTTCGCAGGAAGCGAACTCTGGTACCCGCCTATCAAGACAGCTCCTTAAGGTAAGCATTCATCAGCCAGTATCAGGGGTCTTCCGCTCGCGAAGTGGATCGAAGATGCTCCTTCCTTCACAACCTCTACCCCCTGTATGTTCACCATTACCTTCGTCAGAGATACGCAGCCATTCCGCCTCAAGGGGAGCACATGCGCTAACTTTCCG
>JALIZH010020443.1:0-20664 GCA_030522465.1 Rhipicephalus appendiculatus | reverse complement strand
GAATGACGTAAAACGCGAACCAAATAATGCAGAAGCAAAGGAATGCCACTGAGAGTGCAATATTTTGAAGTTCAATTGAAGCAAGAAAGCCATTTTCGATTTTCTTTAAACGACCCAGAATTAAAGCCGAACGCGTGTTCTAGCATAATATGTAAAAACATGTTGCAATATTTTTGTGAGGTCGGAGTTACAAAGCCACCAATGGTGTCAAATTGATGTAAACGCGCAACGGCTTAAAGGAGCAAGCCCGTAGCTCTAGTTGCCAATTACATCATTTTTAGGTCGTAAGTATATTCTGTTTTCACGAAACAACAAATTGAGAGAACAAAGACGAAGAGTTCCTTTAAAGCGCGAATTTGTACATTTGCGTGTTTGTACTTATCGTGGTAATTGTTCCTGGCGAAAAAAAAATTATAGGAAAAAGTTCGTCTTGCACACACTCGAGGCGGGTTTTCACATGGAACCATTTCTTGAGCCCTAATGTACGTAAGACGCGAGGCAGGCATTCAAGGAAGAGTGGGTCGACGCAGCAAGTGTCCTGGAGACAGCACCCACGATCTTAGCCTTCTTGCGCCCGGCGTTCGACGTCGAACAATGACGCTTCGTCTTCACTGCCGTCCTCAGAGGAGAAATTTCTGTTGAGTAAATGCGAAGGTTTAGCTGTTCAGCAGGGCTTTGCTCAGCCACAAAATAACTGACACACAAAGACGCACGGGTACATTTTACGGCAATCTCAGTGTAGAGGCTGAAGCAGTTTCTAAGACGGATAAGGCTTCTTCTATTTTTATTTAATAATACCTCACAGGCCCCGGATGAGGCATAAGGTGAGGGGGGGGCATACAGTACAATTCAATACGTGATATACGCGTATTGAATATTTCCACAGAGTAAAGAAAAACTACAAAGTACTAAACAATGCAGCTGTTGGAAGAAGATAACAGTGAAGAAGAAATTAACAGATGACTAAATACAAACGAGAAAAAAAAAGACAAAAAAGAAAAAGTTGCGTGACATAGCAGTAAATATTGCGTAGGAGTAAATACAACATGCAGTCACAGTACATAATACAGCCACAATACAATTGCGTCATTATACATTATATAATGAAAAACAAGCGTGTGACAGTGGTATGAAAAGACAAACGTAATCAGAATGAAAAACAACCTTGCCTAAGCTCATGACAAGAAAAAAACAAATATATACACATAAATATATAGATGAAATAAAGGAAACTAAGCGCAGTCTATGGAAAAATGTTCGTTCAACTGAAGGCAAAAAGCGTCATGGTCTCTAAGTGAAGCAATGTTGTCCGGTAGGCTGTTCCAGAGACGTGTTATTAGGCAAATAGCGCGAGTTAATGGTGAAAAATTAAATGACTGCGTTGCACCATATAGGCGGGCGTAACTGAGAGTGTTGTGCAATCTTCGCGATGTGTAGACTGGATGATTCAAACATGGTAGTGATAATTCGTCTGAGTGAATGACCTTATGAAACAATGACAGCAATGCAATAATACGGCGGGTACTTAACGACGGTAATGATAGTTTTGTTTTGATCTGCGTGATACTAGACAGGGGACTGTAGTTGTGAGCAATGAAACGGCTTGCCCTATTCTGAATGATTTCCAATGCTTCGATAAGGTATTTCTCATATGGTGACCAAATGGGAGACGCATACTCAAGCTGCGGTCGCACGAATGTTAGATATGCAAGTTTTCGCAATGGGGATGGTGCACTGCGCATGTTCCGACGCAAAAATCCTAATGATTTGGATGCATTGGCACATACGCAAGTTATGTGCTCTGACCATGATAGGTTAGGTGTGAGGTGCACGTCTAGATACTTATAGTTCCCGGTTGGTGATATGACACTATTGTTAATGTGATAAGTGAACTGTGAATTAAAAGGTTTGCTGGGTGAAAGACATAATTTTACACTTCGACACGTTGAGTGTCATGAGCCATAAGTTACACCACTGCTGGTTCACTATTTCTAGATCTCGTTGAAGCGCGATATGATCAGAAATGTTGGTTATTGGGCGGTAAATTATGTAGTCATCGGCAAATATTCGTATGCGAGAGGTGATGTTATTAGGCAGATAATTTATATAAATTAAAAACAACAGAGGCCCAAGGACGCTGCCTTGCGGCACACCAGAAGAAACGACAGATTTGGAGGAATCGTAGTCATTAACAGAAGTAAATTGCTGTCGATTGGATAGAAAGTTACGTCGCCATGGCAATGTAGAGGAGTCCAATTTTAAGGCTGATAGTTTTGATATAAGGCGGCAGTGTGCAACGCGATCAAACGCTTTGGAAAAATCAAGGAATAAGCAGTCGGTTTGTAAGTAGTGAAACCGTGTTGATTCCGGAAGAAAAAACTGTTTGACTCGAGATGTTTGTAAACATGCGAAGCCACGACGTGTTCCAGTAATTTGCAGCAAATGCAAGTAAGCGAGATTGGCCTGTAGTTTTCACATGCATTTTCACTACCATTTTTGTAAACCGGCACTACTTTTGCTACTTTCCAGTCAGAGGGAAGCATACCGGACGATACGGACTGCCTGAAGATGTGAAACAGGATGATGCTTGAAATAGAAACGGTATTTTTTAGCATAGTACCCCCCCCCCACCTCCCTGGCTACGCCAGTGCTGTGGTTCTATCTTAGGGAATCCACCGGCGCAGCAAATCGGTTGCTGCTCGCCGGTTCCTGAGCGCATTTACAGGAAGTCGCAAGTTTACGCGCCACTAATCAATACATGTGCGGCCCATAAAGCAGCAAGGGCAACTAACTGCGTTAGAGAGGCGAAACCTCGTAAGAGTGTCGCTCAGGCCATGCCAACGCGTAGCACACCTTAATACTTATTGACAACGCTCGCTGTCCGTCGTTGCAAAGTATAGTAGTAAACTTCATTGCGGTTCTCTTGGTAGTCTTTTTAATTGCTGCCAGTTATAAAGTCGTAAACTTATAATAAACAATGCGTGTTAACAATTGTACGTAAACTTAACATTGGCATCAAGTGGAACATCCGATCAGCTGGGTTGTCTGCGCGATATCCCTCACACTTGCAATGTGAAATTACCAAAAGCTGCGGTGCTACACTCTGTAGCGATTCACACATGTAAAATCAGTATAATATATCAAATGCTTTAGGCAGAGGGCTGAAATCGGTATTATAATGATGCGACGGACTCGCTCTACCGGCTCAATGAGTTTGTACAAAATTTGAAAATCGCTTCCGATTCCATTAGGTACTGTGAATGGTCATTGCCCTGATTATATACAAATGGAAAATCTTGCCGCAGACCCGTATTTTTGAGATATTTTATCCTCCAGTTCCACTGCCCAAATCTCAATAATGGATAATTTTCCCTAAATTACGTCAAATGTCGCGTAGTGTTGGGGAATGTTGGCAATCTCATATTAAAACTGCAACATCATTTTCGGTCAAACTCATTCCAGACAGCGTGGAATCTGCTGTCTTTACTCTTTCCGCAAGCTGTTGCGGGGGTGATTCCGTAGTGAAATAGGTGACCTAAAGAATTCCTGGTACAACACATTTTACTCTGAAATGACACTGCATTGCAATGCACATAAAATCATAATGATACACTCTTCCACTGGACTCTCGTGTTGAATATTCATTTCAACGACAGTCTTCCTGTAGAGAAATATTGCTCTGTTCCTTTCAAGTAACCAAAATTCCGACGATGAAAAAAACCGATCACTCCTTATTGCACACGTCATCGTCAGGAATATATACAACGCATTTTGTGTTAGATTGGATAAACAAACAGCGAGATGAACTTCTTATAAAAGGTGGCGCAAATGTGCGATTTTTTGCGTCATGTCAGTGTGCAGAAATTAATGAACTGCATAGAGGTACATGTTCACAAGCATTCGTTCCCTAAAAAGGGCGAAGAAAGGGCGAATAATGTAAAACAAGCTAAAAATTTGCAAATATACGTACGTGAAAGACCTGATCATGTATGAACAAAACTAACTATATTTTAATCGCTTTTGAAATGACGGTGCGCAATATTGCACTTTTAAGGGTGGTTGCACAAACTTCCTTGGTAGAAACTGTTTGTTTAGCGGGTTGAAATTGCAAGCGCGTTAAAAACATTTACCATACTGTAGCATGCTCATTATAATTTTCAGGCCGAAGGCGCATCCGGCACCCTCCAGGACGCCAGGTGAACCAGCTTTCAGAGAAGAGAAAAACGAGGCAAAGTAAGCTGCTAAGGAATTGGCCTACATTGAAACGAGCCTTTACTCTAGTGTATAGGGGCTACTACGCTATTTTACTAATACATTATTTCTACTAAATTAATCTATACTCTACATTAATCCAAAATATATAAGAAAACCATAAGAAAGGGGACGTCAAAGGGCTTGAAAAATTATAGGCCGATCAGCTTACTGTCCGTTATCAACGAGCTATTTAAAAAATAAGAGCAATAGAATAAAGACGACATTAAAGTTCAATCAACCAAAAAACCAAGCCACTCAACAGGCTACTCAACAATAGACCATATTGATACTATCAATCAGGTGATGGAGAAATGCGTGGCAATACAACCAACCCCAATAGATAGCCTTCAGAGATTACAAGAAGGTATTCGATTCGGTGGAGATATCAGCAGTCATGTAGGCTCTGCGGAATCGGCATCGACGAAGCCTACATAAACATACTGGAAGAAATCTACAGCGGATCCACACCCACCATAATCCACCATAAAAAAAGCCACATAATACCCAATAAAGTAGGGTGTAAAGCAAGGAGACACATTCTCTCCAATGCTATTCTCCGCTTGTTTGCAGGAGCTTTTCAGGGCCCTATATTGGGGAAGAGCTAGGGAAAAGAGTTTAAGGAGAGCACCTTAGTAACCTGCGATTCGCTGATGACATTGCATTGATGAGTAACTCGAGGGGCGAATTAGAACTAACGATTACTGAATTGGACAAGGAAAGCAGAAGAGTAGGTCTGAAAATTAACATGCAGAAAACTAAAGTAATATGCGACAGTCTCGGGAGAGAGAACAGCGCTTTGCGATAGGTAGCGAGACACTGGAAGTTGTAAATGAATACATGTATTTAGGACAGGTAGTGACCGCGGAGCCGAACCGTGAGAGTGAAATAACTAGAACAATAGGGATGGGGTGGAGCGCATTCGGCAAGCATTCTCAAATCATTAATGGTTTCTAGCCGCTATCGCTGAAGAGGAAGATATATAATTGCTCCATCTTACCGGTACTTACCTACGGAACAGAAACCTGGAGGCCAGGAAGGAGGGCTCAACTTAAATTGTGGACGACACAGCGAGCGATCGGAAAGGAAAATATGATAGGTGTAACCTTAAGGGGCCCCTGCAACACTTTTTGAGAATGGTCAGAAAATGCTGCCGATCGGTAGTCGAAGCTCCCGAGAACACGCGAGCCAAATATTACAGGGCAGCACGCAGCCTGGAATTCACAATAAATTCTCAAAGTCAGCTAAAAATTGCTTTCTCTTCCCTCGACAAATGAGGCTACAAGCTCAAAAAGTCACTCGTCGCAGCCATTGTATCAGTGATTGGCTGATTTGAGCATGGCGCGCTCGGTAGTTACAGGGGCCGCCGCGTGAGGCCGCGACTTGTCCACGCATGCGCGTGCGATCGCAATGAAAATTCGCGTATTCGATGAAAAAAAAAAAGAGCCAAAGCGCTCAAGGTCACGAGGCGTGCGTGACGTATTTTCTTCCCCCGTGCCATCCCTCCCTGCTTAGCTTCCAGCGCTTTCGTCGGTACGAGAGAAGGGAGAAAGCAATTACAGCGTGCGACAAATCTTTGTAACTTCGCTCGTACAGGACGGATTCCAAAACTTTTTGCGGCGGTGAATTCGTGAAGCAATAAGCTCCTTTAGTGAATCCATTCTATGTCTACTTGCAAAAGTGTAGCAGGGCCCCTTTAAGAGACAGAAGGGCAAAAACTGGGTCAGAGAACAAAGGGGGGTTAACGATATTACAGTTGAAATCAAGAAGAAATGGACGTGGGCCGGTCACGTAGCGCGTATTAAGCATATTTGCTGGTCATTGAGGGTAACTGACTGGTTTCTAAGAGAAAGCAAGCGCGCGAGTGGAAGACAGAAATTGAGGTGGTCCGATGAGATTAAGTTCATGGGTATGACGTGACAGCAGAAAGCACAGGACAGGATTGATTGGCGGAACATGGGAGAGCCGGCACATGGTTCTATAATTTCTGAAGAGAAAGAGCCCTTTGACTCCATTTTGCCGCGCATGTAACTCTTACTTAGTAACTCTCCTTAGGGATTAAAACAGGCAGGAAGGTGAAGTTTGAAGCTTGTGACGAAATATTCGTAAACACAGGGTGTGTGCTGGAGCCGAGGTTTCGTCAAGCGGACTTTTCTTCAAGATTGCTTGATGTACGAGCGCGTAACGTGAACAGAGACTAAGAAAGACAAGGACGAGCGCGTATACAAGCACTCATGAATCACCAACTCCCCAAGCAGCCATTTGGACATCTTTTCTTTAAGACTGCAACTAACGATGGCATCTATTGAAACACGAAAATTAAAGACGACGACCCACAGGAAATCGACAGACAGCGAACAATACCCAGATTACACTCGTCACCACCCGCGACACCGCAAACAAGGGGTATCTGTCGCACAGGAGATGCGTCTAAGGGAGGATATGTAGCGACGACGGTGACTACGTTTGCCACTTAGACCACCTAAGGGAAACATTAGTTGAAAGAAATTACGCACACTGGCGCTCTAGACAAGGCCTACAAGCGACGCATGTAAGTTAGATAGGAAATAAAGCCTGCTAAAAGATCCCCGGTAGCATAGTCCAGCCATACGGTAGCACTTATGACAAAATACTCACATGCACTCCCAAACATAAATAATATTTTCATGCAAGTATACCAATATATACAATATTAACAAGCGCCTTACCAAAGCGTTTTCCGAACTATCAAAGTTCGTGTATCGCTGCGAATAGGAAATTTTAAGGAGATGTTAGTGCGATCAAAAGTAAACCTTCCTTCTACTCCGCATACAACACCTTGCTCACGTCCAGGGTCGCACCGGTCACGTGGCTTGTTCGAACGCGGTTTCAGCTGCTACAATGCAGAATAAACATAGGATCTCTTAACACACCAGTCAAAATCCACTTTCGCGGTCGTATTATCAAATTTCGGGCAAATATTTCGGCCGTATTAAACGCATGAAAATTCATTATCTCCAAGACACTTTGGCCAGGAATAAAAAGAAAATCGCATTACGCAGCATTTTGTCAACGAGATTCCCACTGTACGCACAAGCTCTAAGGAAATCAGTTGCATCCTTTGAAGACGTCCGCAGGTCGAAACATCGATTCCAGCAAATACCCCCATGTGTGCGAACCTTTCACCTCCTTGGAGAGACACATTAGGCAACTTCGGGAGATTCTTCATACACTGACACATATTCCTCTTCCAGGAGGCACATGTGTGAGTTCTATAAGTGGCAAAAAATGTAAATGAATTCTCTTTAATTTGGAGCATTTCTTAGCGAGCCAAAGGGACTATGATCCCTACCTACCTACCTACCTACCTACCTACCTACCTACCTACCTACCTACCTACCTACCTACCTACCTACCTACCTACCTACCTACCTACCTACCTACCTACCTACCTACCTACCTACCTACCTACCTACCTACCTACCTACCTACCTACCTACCTACCTACCTACCTACCTACCCACCCACCCACCCACCTACCTACCTACCTACCTACCTACCTACCTACCTACCTACCTACCTACCCACCCACCCACCTACCTACCTACCTACCTACCTTACCTACCTGGGTGTTGTAGCGGTCGTCTCCTTAGCTTGGCATATATACCAAATTTCGGCTCAGGACACGAATCATCTTCATGATGAAGACGACAATTGACAGGTCATGACATAAATAACGTGAATTGCCTGCCGCGTCGGTGTACGTCGCAAACCCCTTTCCACCGGTCACGTCTGGCACATACCGGGCATGTCACTGCCCGTGGTAAGCGGGTGTGCGCCACAGGTGATTCACAATCTATACAGGGAACAGCGAAAATCGACTTTGGAAAATTTAAAGCGTTTGCGAGTCTTTACCGTACCAAACCGTGTACTGGCGTCGGTGGCGTTGTCGATCAGCGAGAGTTCCCGATGGAAGCATAGAAGAAAATTCACGGCTCGAGCTGGAATCGAACACGGCAATTCTGCATGGAAGTTACGTATCCTGCCACAGAACAATGCCAGTGCGTCAAACATATTTGTGAGACTACACTATTGAAGCGTCATGTCGGGGCAACGCCAATTGTATTTACGGTGTTGACGATACCGCTTTTGTAACGATGTGATAAGCATTACACACATAACTATGTGACTCATCGAAGGTAATAAGCGTTGCTTGTTTACTAGGACAACTGCTGCTTAATAATACGGAAGATCATCACGCCGTAATTTGCAGTTCGTTGCGACGAAAGTGGCGTATTTTCTGTAACCTCAGCGACAATGTTACAAAGGACTATGAGCTATCCTTTGCACGCTAGTGTATTCGACGTCCCTGGTGATGCCACTATATGCACACAACTAGTGAGGTTGCGCAACGACGTCGCTCCAGTTCGTAACGCTTGTCGAAAAGCAAAACATGTGGCAAAGCCTCTACTCGCTCACCGCCTCGAATCAAATCCAGTGTCAGAATGCGTAGGGATCTGTCAATTTTTTTGTTCTTAGAGTCTACCGATAACTTGACCGGTCTTTCGAAAAATATTCGTGCGCATGCTGAATAAAGAATGTAAGAAAAATTTGGTTATTTTTGGAGCTTTGAATATTTGCTAAATATTCCCACTCTTATAGAGCTGCTTTGGGGATCGTTTAAATATTTAACGCCACATATGCTTTCTCCATGTGTTTCTTAAGCGGTCGGTAAAGATGCCGGTTAAGAAAAAAGACGCCATGCCTGATGTCGCCCATAAACAGCGTTTATGGGGAAGGGCGCAGTTAACAATGACGTTTTATTGTCACGTGCTCGTGACATTGACGAAGGATGTAGTTGGCGTCTTCAAGGCTAAACTTTTTATTTGGGCGAAATTGTGCCCGGAAAATGAAAATAAAACGGGCAAGCGATTCACACCGTAGACTCATATTTGCCTGGATAGTGGTCAGACGTCGTGTAATCTTACCATCCGGCGGAAGTGCGCCCTCTAGTATATAGCAGTCATCGAACCTTTGAGCGTTATCGCTGGAACACGCCCAAGCTCTCGAAAAAACTTGAATATTCGCGTCCTGCGCGTAATCGTAGCAGACTGATACCAAATAATCTCGGAAGCTTCTCAAGCATTGCGGCGTGGTCTGCGCCGAGCGTCGCTAACAGTTTTTATGACTGAAACCCGAAAAGATGGAAATGAAGTTTAAAAGCGCGCGCGAAAATATGCTTATAAGTCCTTTAACTCTCATAGGGATCTTGCGCCCTGTTGCTATGCCTTGTCATCGCGCTTCGCCGCGTGGAATCAATTTGAGAGTTAGTTTTACAGAGAAGAAAAGGCAAAATTATATCCGCTTAAATAATTCAGGGTGTTCCTCCTGTGGTGGAACCCTAGCTACCAGAAATATCATTTCCCGAAAATTTAAGAATATCAACGCAATACAAACAACGTTTCTGCTGCGGGAGTAGATGCTCCATACTAAACTCTAACGACACCATATCCGTTGTTTACTAATTTCTTTATTCGAGTTTTGAAAACATTGGGCGCAACATCAACGAACATATCAAGGCTGACTGCATTTTTTAAGTAAAATAATGTAGATTGTCTGAATAACACAGACTAACGCCATTGCCTACATTGTGTAGAGTCCTGTAATATGCTCATTTAGCGCGCCCTGATTATGTACTTTCCTTTCACCTCTTGATTAGCTGGAATAACATCATTTTTTCTGACTTTGTCCCAAATGCTCGAGTAGAACCTCACAACAATTGTGCGCAGCGATGTCCTCTAATAATTGGTATTTGTACACAGGGTCGTCCTGCCCATAATTCTGGCCGTGGGCATTGTAGCCATCCTTGGGGCCATCATCTTCACCGGTCGTGGTCCGCGGACACCACGCTTTCAAGCCTTCGTATTTAAGAAGCACCGCAAATGCAAGCGGCATGGTTACCCCAGCGAAGATAAACATATCTTCCCTCCTTTTAGGAGCCGCGATTGGCGAAGACGGGCAAGCTGTTCTGAACAATGAATGATGCCTACCTTGAAGATTCTAGAGGCAGCGGGCGGCCACATGTCTATTACTGTTAGTTCGACATTGGCAAACATTTTGCCCAAATATCTGAAGAAAATTGCCTGCTATCCAATAAATATCGGTTTAAGAAAGAGTTTGTTGTTTCTCCTTTTTCCAAAACTTACCGGGTACACACCGGTAAACGCATCAGCGCATTCATTTCTTCTTTCAGAAGCGCATAATGAATGCTTCTCATGGAGACTAAATGCTTTTTCTCTTATCGCTGTTGAAGCATAGACGACCGAGTTCCTCAAGATAATACATGGTAAAGAGATCACATACACAAACTGTCGACATTCCCCTTCGCCCTTACGCAGCCTATGAACTCGCTGTGTGAGAATGCGAAAAGGAAATCACTATTTCATAAGTTAAAATGCATATACATCAGTTCAACATTATTTTCAGGTGCTGTAGACCACAAATCAACCATAAAATTGCGTAAATAGTGTTGGTGTCGAGATGAGTAGGGGCTTAGCCAGAAAATGATTTCGGTGGTAGGTAGATGAGGGTGGGGGGTGTCCCTTTTTGTACTTGTGGTCCTACGTGTGTTGGTATGTAAGCACGTACGGTGGACGACGTTGATAGCGAAGAGAGCGAGGGCGGAAGCGCGGAGAAACGTAAAAAGCAGGCAGGATTGTGAGAATATAGCACACAAGAAACAGCACTGGCGTAGCCTTCGGACCTACTGCGCATGCGTTACCTCACATTCACCTCCACCGTCGCTAGAGATCATTTCACGCGGGAGACGGGAGCTCGCGTCTTTTATGGTTTTCGTTTGCATGACCTGTCTCCGACCCTTTACCAGTACAGCGAATGTGGCTTAACTGCACATTCACCCATTTCGTCCTTTTAATGCACAGCCGTGGCTCCCCGCCGCTCTCAAGTTCTAGAAATTGATTCAGTACCGTGAAAAGATTAACCGTGGCGCGTTCGAGCTTGAAGCAGCGAGAGTGGATACCGACATGTCTTTTTCAGATTATTCGGAGTCCACCATACACGCTTTCGCACTTTCACTTAGGGGCGCCCTTCGTCGGTGCCCAATTTGGAGTCGAGAACATTCTCCGGATGGCAGAATACTGTTAAATCAATTTCCATAGCGCTACTTGAGCATAAAAGCAAGTTGCTGGAGCAGCCTATTGGCACCGTTATCATTCGTTTCATCATCTTTAGTTGGTTTCGTTTTCTTGCAGCTCAAAATACGTGGCGGTAAAGGTCGATGCAACACTTGGCAATGCGTTCGATCGAGTTTCACGCTGTTTCGTTTCGCTCTAAATATTTCGGTAAAGCCACAAAGAAGAAGCTTGACCCAAGTCATGCGTGACACCAAGGTGGTTAGCTGAGGTGGGTAAGCGCCATTTTCGGGACGAAGTACTGAATCTAATTCAATGACTATCCCACTGCCAAATAAGAGGTTGATTCAGATTTTGTGTACTCTAGTGATTAGGAGGAAATAAAAAGCTATTTTTCTCATTTTCACGACCACTGAGCCCTGATGACCTAATTTCGACGCCACGCTTGTTAATCCGTCAATATTTGCACAGATCTCTCAATTCTTTGTTTGTGGATCTTTTGACCTCCCAAATATTAGGAAAAGACGCAAAGAAAAAGTCTGTGACAAAAATAGAAAATCAGGAGCTGGAAGGGCTCAAGATAGTTTAAGGTAAAGATAAGGTTGGTTTGTGAATACGAGCCTAAATTTTCATCCGTGTGTTTTGGAGCAGTTCAAACTCTTCCGCGGAGCATTGACCTGATTTTCAGCGGAACGAAGGTACCGTCGAAGCTTCCCACCGGATGAACAGTCGTTTCAAGCTTGACGATGTATTAGCCTGTGAGTAAAAACCCATTGCTTTTTGCTTTTTCCCTAGGGCTTTGTCTGAGGGCAACAGGGTAGTGGCACACTACAATATTATTTGTTTTTTGACTATCGCCCCCCGGGCACGAATCACTATCTAAACGGCAGGAGCTCGTGTGGAGACAACTCCACGCGGGCTCCTTTCCAACGACAATTCTGTACTCTTACATGTATCTAACTACATTTACACCTCAGTGCAAGCTGTGCCGAGCCCCCCAGGGCCGACCTCTTCCATGCATGGGGCTGTCCCAGTACACGTATGCATGATAGCCCACAGGGCTCAGAAATTACCACTATGCAGTAGGGGGAGGGCAAACTGCTCAGCTCCAACCCCAGCGAGCAGGTCTGGATCAGGGGGCAGGCAGAGGGAACCGCCAAGGAGCAGGGGCTCCTGATAGGCTAATCGTCGTCGCCTCCTGTAATCGAGGAAACCTCTTTTCCTTAGGTTTTGAATAAAAGTTTTTGTCCTCCTCCTCTTCACTTGAAAGAAAGAAGTCCTTTTGGAGCGAACCACGCAATCAGATAAGCTGAGATTTCGCAGCTGAGTTTTGGTGCCCGATCCGGCTTTTGTGTGAGACCCGTGGAGAAAATAGTACTTTTGAGGGGGAGAATTTGCTAGGCCGCCGCAGCGTGCGAACGTAACCTTATATCGTCACCAAAGGTGGGGCGTGGGGCACCTCCTTGATCTAAAGTGGGGGCCGGGCAGGCAGATGTTCTTTAGTCCCATTTTATGGTCTGTATGCCAGGGTGAAAGTAGAATTGGGGGTAGAGGGAGGCACGGGCCTAGCGTGCCACCCCCTGGCTACGAAACTGCTCCGGCGTGTTACCATCGCTTCCATGTTCTTCTATAGACGCGACGCACAAAAATCGCGATACTGTCTCGTATATTGCAAATTTTTCCTTGATTTTCCGTCTGTAACGTCGATAAGTGAAATTGGCAGATATATTAGCTGCAGTCATTATATATTGCCTTATTAGAGGCCGTACAGCGCCTGAAGCAAGCTACTAGCAGCAATCCCCGAGCAGACGACGTCTGCCGCATCCACAGGTTCTTCGCCCGCATGTTTGCTTTTGCGGATGAGTGCGTCGATGGCCTTGGGAGGGCAAGCTTTCGAGACCCGGAGACTTTCTCTCTCCTTAGCATTCTGGCAGGCTTCCGCATTGAGCTGGTGGCGCTGGTTTCTCGCTCCCTATGTGCGCTTTACACGCCTCTGCAAAGGTGAGCGCTTTTCCTGGATTTCAATCAGTGGTTCTCTATCACGGTGTAAGGATAAGAGAGGTCTGCGAACTATGCCGGTTGGTGTGTGGAGACTGAGACATGCTTGCTACAGTTGCTGGCTATTCGGCGATAGATGGCGCTGCTTGTTGCGGGCTTGTCTTGCGCATTGAGAAAGTGAATAATTTTTGAGTGAATAGTCATTTTGCGCGTGCTTCTGCGGAAGAAAATGTTCCTAAAAGAAGTTTGCTGGCAGCGTCCAGCATTACGGATAACATTCCGATTAGTTGCTATTGCATTCACTGGTTTGCCCTTAGCGCACGACTGACCAAAAACTTTGATACTGCGTGTGCAGATACCTAGTGCTATTAACAATAAATGAATTTGTGGCTTGACCTGCAGAAACGAAAGTATCATCATCAGGCACGCCGTATTTGGAGACTCTGCATTCACTATGACCGCCAAGGGTTGTTTAACATGCGTGCGCAGGGTTCCACTTCAGGGGGGGGGGGGGGGGGGGGCGAAGGTTCATCGCAGCGCCGCCCCCCTACATGTTATGTCAATGTATGGGGCTGACATTGCGCCCCCCATCTTGCCCCCCCCGCTCCCTATTATGTCAATGTATGGGGCTGGCTTTGTGCCCCCCCTACCGCCCCCCACTGCCCCCCCCCCTCCCTGTGCACACGCCTATGCAATGGGTGTACTGCCCCGTATATCCACTCACCTGCCTTGGTGAAAGATGGTATAAGAAGTCCTGGCTCCGTCACTGCTTTCTGTGAACTGAGCACACCCTTAAGTGGAAGCTATCGCTTATTGCATTTCCGACACACTTCGGGCATCGCTTCGCATTTTTATTACGCTTCGTTTTGATTACTTCGAATGTTCCAAATGTTTTTACAATAAATGCTTTTACAATAAATGTTCATTTTCGTGCGCCGGAAATTTATAGTGGTTGAGACCGAACGACGCGTTCCACGGCTATCGCATGTCGGTTCCTCCGAAGCCTGAAACGAAAGAAGCAAGGAGAATTCGATGAGTGAGCGCCACTTGGCAGATAAGTGCTCTGAATAGTTTAAGGGATCAGGGAACTCTGCATTGCACTTATGCGTGACGTACGTGAGAGTGAATTTTCTGGAATAGCGTTATATCGCCACCTGTATTCCACTACTGCCTCATGGAATCCTGTTCTTCTGAAGAATTCCGATCCAAGACTCTTTCATTATTTATACATGCAACCATTAGTTTGCGTTGGTGACCCTATACAGAAATAGACTTTATTGAGTAGAGTATGCCAGCAGTTTGGTTTTGGTGGCCTCAGGTGGCGGCTCGGAGTCCGTTGACTCGTGCGGCATCCTACGCCTGCCGCATGGCCTAGAGCTGGGCGTTCATTTATCATATATTTTATACTATAGAAACTATTAAAATAACACAATACTAACTGAACCTGTATTATTAATGTCTGACAGGAGGTACACCGGCATATATACGAAGAATGCGGCATCACAGTTCTTTGACAATGGAAATAAATGTGAAATATTAAACTATAACTACACACTGGTTTTACCGGACTAAGCGTAGCACAAGGTTACCAAATATGCAACAATGCGTGCGATATTTGCACAGTATCGTCAGTGCATACAGAATGAAGTGCGTGAATTTAGCTTTAACTAACGCACGCACTATTTCTATCGTCTTTAGTTTGAATCAGATTGGTGCATAAGGCGGCAGAAAAAGTGGAGCTCACTCAGAATCACTCAACAGATATATTTTGCACTTGTGGGCTGACTGAGACAGACTAACTAAAACTTTTATCAACCGGACTCAGCTTCACTAAGCTTTTTTTTCACTCGGACTCTCTCGCACTCAAAGTCACAAAAGTATCGCTCACCTGGACTCACTGAGACTCCGGCTCACGGCTCGATCTGAGTCTTAGTAGGCTCATGAGTTGGTTAGATCAGTTCTAGTCATGGTGTCAGTACACTATAACGCCGATATCTCGCACAAGCAGTGCTGTTCATTGCGCCTTTTGCTCTCGCATCTTCAAATACGAGTTATCGGTGGTTGCATCATCAGGTAAGGACATTTTAATTAAAAGATGTAATTCACACGAGATATTGTTACTAAGAGCATTCCATAAGAGGGTTTGCGGCGAGGGCGGAAGGAGTCAAAGCAGTCCCCCCTCCCCCCCCCTTTTTTACCGTAAATCGGGCCTCTGTTCAAAAAGTATTGAGCAGGCGTATGAAAGCTAACGTGATAAAATGAGTTTAAGAACACGTGGATATAGACGTAAGCCGCCATCAATGTAATAGTAATGCTGAGGATGAGTAGACAGGACCGTAGGTCGGCGGAAAGGAGGAGCTCCCTCAAACTCACCCAAGAAATGTATTTTGTGCACATCGCTCACTCAAACTCGGACTGACAAACATTTTCCCCAACCGGACTCGGTCGGGCTCTGTCTCCAAAAAACTTTTCACAACTGGACTCACTCAGACTCGGACCGAAATATGAGTCACCCACACTCACGGCTAGACATGAGTCTGCGTGAGTGTAAGTGAGTGAACTCATGACTTAGTTTTCCGACTCGTGCATAGGCGTAATATTGGCCCGGAGACTTACATAACGCATATATCAAATAATAATATCTGGGGTTTTACGTCCCAAAACCACGATATGATTATGAGAGACGCCGTAGTGGAGGACTCCGGAAATTTCGACCATCTGGTGTTCTTTAACGTGCACTGACATCGCACAGTACACGGGCCTCTACCATTTCGCCTCCACCGAAATTCGACCGCCGCGGCCGGGATCGAACCCGCGACCTTCGGGTCAGCAGCAGAGCACCTTAGCCACTGATCCACCGTGGCGGACATAATGCCTATATCACCTGTAGTAACAACATCCCTTACGAAAGGACATAGTTATGTGCGAAAAGTTTCACGTACCATTCGTTAGTTCTTAAAGTTTTGATATGGTGTTCCATTATGTGAACGCCTTAAATATATACGTGTAAACAAATCTGCAAACATCTCAAACCTAACGAAGCAAACATTTTTTCTAGAGAACAGTGTTTGAAATTGATTGGTGAGCAAACCCTGGTCCATTTGGTTGGATATAGTCTTTTGATGCCACCTCAAATGCTGACAGAGTGAAGTCGTAACGAATTGCTATAACAAAGTATGCATCGTTATGCAACTTTGTCATATCGTGCTTACCAGTAGACGTGACAATGTCACTGAACAACGTCACCGACATCTGAAAAGTAAAAAAAAAAGCTTGTAGATCTCAGTCCATAGCACTTTCCACTACCTTACCAGTTGCCGGGTATCCGTCACACGGTGAATCGCTGGCAAAATATGACGCTGGTTCGTAGGTTCTTTCGACAGGAGGAACGTAGGTTCTTTCAACGGGAGCAGCATATACGTGTCTTTCGCGTGAATCTCTGAAATAATTGTAAATACACTAGGGGTGAGTACGACGTGAGGAACGGGACTCACTTGGGCTCAGAATCTTTTCTCAATCCGGCTCACTCGGACTCATACACACCGAAATATTCGCTGGCCAATCGAGAAGAAAACAAAAATTGCGCCACTTTGGGAAGTTAAACCCCTCATATTATTATTATTAACAGCTGCGCCGCAATCCTCAAAGGGGAACTGGTGTGAGCGCGTAGCATGAGTTCCTCACAGCATGTGGCGGAAACACCAGCCGCCATTGACTCACATTAAGCCTGTAACACTAGCCAATCTGCTTGGTAGTACGGACAGGAAGGAAAGAGCAGAAGTAAGCTTAAGAAACCGGAATTGAACTTACGCCCAAAAATGGCCTTAAGTTTTTTGGCAATCATGAAGTGGCACAATGAAAGTTTGGTACGATCGTGTTGGATCATCTGCATAATTTTCTTCATATTTTGAGGTGTATATATTTGATTAAAAAGTAGAACCAAGCAGGAGCAGCAACAGCCACAGTCGGCAAATCTCGGATGTTAGCAGAAAAATAATTGGCAGATCCCAAGTAACATTGCAGATCCCAATGTTATGCGAAGCATGCGGATGCAAGGTGAGTGGGCTGTAATTTTCTTATTGAGCGAAACGTTACGAAATCACGTTAAAGATATGTACAAATGTTGTACGCACACACATATGTTGAACAGTCACATATGTTTTATATATCAAGTTGTTTACAGTTGCGTAATGATGCCAAGAGAAACATGGGTACTACCTACACCAGAAGCGGTAATCTGATATGCAGCACTTGTGCTTGCGAGGATGGTAGCCCTGGATAGTGCTTCGTGGACCAACTACAGTGGATGGCGCTCAAGTATACAACTGACGTTAACCCGACCTGACACCTGCCTCATAGAAGTACATATGTAATGTTTATAAAATTTGGTAGCCAGCACTGGAACCACAACTGACGTTTCACCAACGTTACGCCCGCATAGCGTCTTTTTCCAAAGTAGTTCCGAGAACTGGCGTAGATCTGTGGTAGAATACTTGATTGCCACGCAGATTGCTTGGGTTCGATTCCTGCTGGGACCCTGATATTTATTATTTGCATTCGTCGGGTCAACGCTGCCGACGTCAGTTTTTCTTAACGCTCTCGCTTTTAAGTTACTAATGTCTGTCCTCGTCGTTCCTGGGTAGACATAAATTGTCAAACACCTGTGGCGCATACCCGAATACCGCGGCCCGTGGTAGACGGGAATGTGCCACACGTGTCTCCAGGAAAGGGTTTGACGACGTATACCTCAGGATTTTCATGTTATTCATGTCATGAACCAGCCAGACATATTCGTTAATACCCCTTAGCCTAGCATACAAATTTGGTACACCCCAAGTTGACGAGGCGACCATGAGAGCACCCAGACGTAGGCGGCTAGATAGATAGATAGATAGATAGGCAATATTGTAGTAATTGTCGAGGGCGTAACATGGAATTGGCATTTGTGGTGACTCACGTGCCCCTATTTCCGAAAAGATAGCCAAGTAGGCCGCCTGTAGCCGCACCAGTCCAGAAACCAGGTCCGTCCGATGAGCTTCTGGGCCATGCTGTCGGAACCCACCCTTGCAGAGGTCACGCGAAAAAAAATATACTCATAGATATACCGAAACTGCAAATTACGCGCTTGTGTTCTTGTTATGATTGACAAGATAGAAAGGCTATAAGCGAGAAGAATACCGATCAGGAATTGTGCCATAGAGCAGACCTTCTTCAGTGTTCAACGCAATCATTTTGATACTGAATACTGCCGTTCAAGCTTGCACATGCGGCCTCTCCAACACTGCCTCTAATACTTCAATGAAAACACGCTACAAGAGGTATTGTCTGAGGGAACAAGTTTTCTGTATTATACACATCTGACGAAACCGACATACAGTTAAGCCAAAGAAAACATAGGGTATATTATTCGTGCTTTGTTAACTGTAATCTACCGGTTCTCACTTAAATTGGATGCGAAAACAAACCAGCGAAAACTTAGGACAAGGACGAAAGAAGAGGCACAATCAAGAACACACCGTCGCCGGACTTACAACCAATTTATTGACGCATCCACAAGTTGTTAAATACCTCCTCCCGCGCACGCGCACACGCCACAACCTGAAGCCTATCATCTGCCCCATAATCAGCCACACCCTGAAAGAAACATCCACTCCTTTTCTGTGATATGCACAGACGGTTCGCTTAAACAAACGTGCCCATTCTTTTTGATATGGTACGCCTCAAGCAGTTCGCGTTCAATTTTTGATTTACCCCTGCCTAGAATACAGGTCTGTCGAAACAAAGGTTCGCAACCGTTGCAATCCCTCACATGCAACGCTAAGTTGCTGCCTGTGCCCAGTCGTACACAGTAGGCATACTCTTTGAGGCGTTCATTTAGACACTGCCCAGTCTGGCCGATATAAACATGCCCGCAAGTCGTGGGAATGGAATACACTACACCCACGCTACACTTCGTGAAAGTAGTTCGGTGATTAGTGTTGCAAGCAGGACTGCGCTCGCCGCCTGAGATACGGGCGCAAAGGCCAGAAAGCTTGCGTGGTGCTGAGAACACTAGGTTCACGCCAAACTTCCGCGATACTCGTTTTAGACTGTGAGACGTCCTGTGAAAATACGGCATCACCTCGATGTTTCTTGTCTCATCTAGTGGCCGGGCCTGTGGTTTTCTTATTTTTCTTGCCAACGTTTCGCCGACCGACAACAAAAAAGACGACGGGAAACCAGACGCTTCCAGCCGATCCACCTGCTCCATCAGGCTTTCGTGCATGACGTGCTGACAGCTTTTGCTCAGGGCATTCCTAAAACACAGATTTGCAATGCTCCTTTTCACCAACTTGGAGTGCGCGGATTCGAAGGGAAGCAGCGCCTTTGTAGACCTCGGGGCGTACTTCCAACATACGTGTCCGTTACGTAAAAATGATATCTGTAAATCTAGAAACCTGATGGTCTTGTCAGCTGGGACTTCTTTAGTGAATGCCAAATTCTTTGAACAGGCTCTAAAAACATCTAAAATTTCATCTGCCACATCAGATAGCTGGTCAGTAGGTAAAAGGTTCAAAAAAGATTAAGAAATCATCTACGTATCTATACACCTTGACGACACGTGCATCATGAAGTGCATCCCCTCAGGGCTGAATCGAATTTAGCTAAAAACACTGAACACAGCACTGGCGCGACGCTCGACCCAATACATATGCCTTGTTTCTGAACTACATTATTGTCTCCGTACTGCACAATTGTGGACCTTAAGTACACACTAAGAAGTTCCAGGAAAGACTCTGAGGAAATTCCGCACTTGTTCTGGAACGCAACAGTCCCGCTTTTTCCTATTAGTTCGCGCACTGCCTCCAAAAGTTCATCCTGGGGTATGGAATAAAACATATCCTCAATGTCCACGGAAAAAGCCGCATTCGCACTGGGGGAAACCACTACTCAGGTGCTTCACAAGGTAAAGCGAGCTCTGTACCGCGAAAGGATCTTCCGGCACAAGACCCCCCATGGCGCGTTGCAGAAAGCTTGACACCAGCTTCTGCCAAGAGGCCTCTTCAGTCACTATTGCCCTAAAAGGATGGCCGGGCTTGTGCGTTTTAACGGTGAAGAACACCCGCAAGACGTCTTGTCGGCATTTGCGGATCTCCTTTTCCAAACCGTCCAAATTGAGCTTATTGACCTTATTGACCTTTTTCGGCCGCTCGGATTTAACCTCACAACCTCCTGTTTCGAAGGTTGTGAGTTCAAATCCCACCGGCGGAAAAAAGGTGATTTTTCGTCTACTTTTATTATTCTC
>JALIZH010020441.1:0-93000 GCA_030522465.1 Rhipicephalus appendiculatus | reverse complement strand
TCAATGTAGACAGCGTAAGTAATATTAATATCGGGGGTTTTACGTCCCAAAACCAAGATATGATTATGAGAGACACCGTAGTCCACTGGAGGGCTCCGGAAATTAGATCATCTGGTGTTCTTTAACGTGCAGTGACATCACACTGTACACGGGCCTCCACCACTTCTCCTCCATCGAAGTGCGACTGCCGCGGCCGGGATCGAACCCGCGACCTTCGGCTCAGCAGCCAAGCACCGTAACCGCTACGCCACCGCGGCGGACATTCTATCTGCACCCCCCCGCCCCCCCCCCCCCCCAAAAAAAAAAGAAAAAAAAAGAACGTGTTTTTTTTTTTTTTTGCTGCTACAGCCATATTTGCTGCTACAGCCATAATACATTTTCTGACTTGGCGAGAAAAGTCACTGAGCCGACGCAACAGTTCCACGTTTGACTTCACAAACGACGAATCAGTCCGGTGTCCTTGAGGAAACGCAACAACGCTTTCGTTGCCTTTCGGAGCTGTGATGGGCAGCCCCATGGTCCCAATACCTTCTGGACTGTGAAAGCGCTTCCGACCAGTTGATGTAGCGCAGTCTCCTCTGTAACTTTTCTTCCCTCTCCCCCCTTTCCCCGAGCAGGGTAGCCTACCAGGCTCAGCCCAGGTTAACCTCCCTGCCTTTCTCCTACCCTTATTCTCTCTCTCTGACTGGGCGATGTGTTCGCCTTTCAAGAACAACAGGAAACGAACGAACCAAAATGGAAAACAGCGATTAAGGAAAGAAACTGAGACGTATCATGCAATATGCAATGCGTTGGCTTTAACACAACGGAAAGTAGGACGACCTGCTTCTGGTTCGTACTTCAAAAGGCAAGGCTTGGGTACGTGGCTTCTGAATGTGAAAAATGAACTTACCACTGTAAAATGAACGTGCCAGACGTATGTGCATGGTCCGGAAAATTTGCCTCATCACTTCATGCTAGAGAACGCTGTGTGAAGGTATACGTGACTTCGCAAGTGAGCGGCCGATTTGATCACGGATGGAAAGCTTTTTTTGGCGGAGACGGCATAAGTCGGACTGATAGCTGACCGGGTTGGTACGGATGCATGGTTGTATAACGGCGTGACAAAGAAGACGAAAAGACTACCGAACCACTTGAACACAAGCGCCGACTCACAATTGAAGTTTATTCAAAATCACAGGACAGATATATACACCCACGTGGCTACACAAAACAGAGTAATAGAACAAGCAAAACCAACAATCAAAACAAGTTATCAGTTAAGGTAAAAGATCTCTTTATCTCGCAGCGTGATTCAAGGAAAACTGATATTCCATGAATGTTTTTTGTTTTATCTTCAATGTGCCATGTCTCGATTGCTTTCCGAGTCCTCTTGTCATGACATTTCAGAATAATGCTTGTTAGATTGAACTGGGGCGCGTAGCCGCACTTCATGGAACCTCCTTACACAAAGGTTTCCGAGACAGCATATCGCCTCACAGTTCTTCCACATAGGGCATTCGCTTGTTATAACCGACTCGTTGTCGTTCTTTCGCGCCTTCCGCTATCTTGACATCTAAAAAAGAACGAGAACGATATATATAAACTATACGATATATAGTGTCTTCGCACAATTCTTTGTTTACACCTAGTTTTACTTTATTTAAATCACTTATATTCTGGATTGCAGTTTTTAGTCGGCGACAACGGTAGCCGTAGTTTCAAACAACTAACAATTTAGAAATGCAATGCGAAAATGAAAACGTGGAAATATCAACTCCGCGCTGTAAATCATGCGTTATGTATGCCTTCAAGCAAAAAACAAAAAAGAAAAAAAAAGGAACGTTTCGCTTTTCTATCATGTGCGGAACGTTTAGTATGAGGAACGAGCTAAAAAATTCAGTGACGATTAAGATACTGGCTCATGCGAATTCTGAACTGTGCGCACTCGTCGGGCGAGTGATGGCTCCAGACCGCCTTTTCACCGTAAAAGCCCCCCTTCCGGAAAAAAAAAATAGCCCTACTTTTTAGAGAAAGCTCACTTCTTCGGGCGTTTCGCGCGGTCAACTGTTGCATGCATGAAGTCTTCAGGCTACTTTTCGTCGATGTAGCCGTAGAATTTCCGATAAATTGTCATTAAGGCATTGTGTCTTTTGAAAACAGTTCGATGTAAAGGATCATTCGACTCGCCCGAGTTCGATATACTCGGGTTTGACTGTATTGAGTTTCCGCTGGGAAATGCCATCAAGTGGCGGCGAAACCTATACAGCTTATATTTCACTCACAGGCAGACATGTAGTCGTCACCAAAATATGTGTATGTAGATCTACTCGCATTAAGAGCATATAATACACCATATTCCACGTAGAATTCAAATCCGTGCCCCATTTGAAGAAATGAAAGGATCTAAGCTGCCCACGCAGAACTTTTTTTTTGTCAAGAAAACAGTTCCTTTTAGTGTCTCAGATGTTCTGACCTGGCTCTAAGCAGTTGAACTACATGGAAATCATCTTCGTGCTACTATTTAATATTCTATTTACCGGCGCAATAGCCATCAAGACAGGCCTGAATGTTGTCATCGAGAAGTAGAGAATATGCCATTGAGATTACTGCAGGTGCATCAGCTCCAAAGAACACAAAAACAGCCATGACAATTTCGATGCCACAGATATGCTAGGCTACGATATTGAATATCCATTTTCATGACCCAACACGCAAGATTACTTTCGTGCTATTCCATCCAAAACCCAATGCGCGCCTCATCTTTCCGCAATGTAAACACGATATCTTCCTCTGCTGAGACTAAAATAAGATGCTAGCAAATTTATCGGTTGTACTTTATTTTAGTTTACTTGAGCAACCGTCTAAAGCTACAGTGTTTTCTTCTGAGATTTCGATCAAGTGCTCGAAACAGGAATTCTCGTTTTTCTTTTTTCTTTTCGTTTTTTGTTCGTTACACTTAGACGACGCGAATCCATATGACCTTACAGATAGGCCCACCTCGTATCTTGTTTGTTTTTTTCTTTTGTGGTGTTTTTTGCGTTGGCTAAGCTTATGAAGCGAAACGACATTCTTTCTTTCCAAAGATTAGTGCAGAGATGATGACACGTACTTACGCGCCGTTTCCTTCCGGATAATGTAATCGTTGTTTTGTTTTTGGTATTCTTTGAGTGGCGTAAAGTATGCATTGTAAACGTAAGCTTTTACGACTACAGCGTGATCAAAAGCGTAAATCTTGTGCGTTGTTATTGACGCGACAACGCGACTAAAAAGATAAAGTTTGCTCACAGCACTTTTTTTTTTTTTTTTGCGGCCCTAGCAACGATTGATACTATTGTTTCTCATCCAAACGTGTCCGGTGGAGGATTTGCTTCCGGTTCCCCGAATATTAATTAAAAGTCTTCTAAAAAACGGGAATCGATGGTTCCGGTTCCAGTTAATAATTATTATATTTGATGCATGGAACACAGGAGCATAAGTTGACTCGATATAGGCTCTAATTAACATGGACGATAAGTAACGAAAACTGATTTATTGAGTTTATTGAAATAGAATGTTCCCCCATCCATCCACCCTTCCATTGAAAGATTGTGAGCCACTGTGATAGTTCCGGCACGTGGCAGCGCTGATCCGAACCATGAACTTCTTTATACCTGACCTCTGAGATTGCTCGGCTAGCCTTACGGAACACCAAGGAATAGTACACCAGGGCACGGCACACGATCGCAGACGTGCGAGCTCTACTACCAGACACCTAAGTCATGGTTTAGGGTCACTTCTGAATTTATTTATTTATTTATTTATTTATTTATTTATTTATTTAACATTGAAAACATTAAGTCCAAGTAGGTCAGGTTATATTCGCTGGTACGACTTCACCACCATAAAAAAAAGAAGAAAAAAAAATAAACAGCCAGCTCAGCTTGGCGGACGCTGATGAAAAACAGCGAAGCTGGTGGCGTGCACTGGGGTAGAATGACGTGGAATGAAGTGAGTTAAATAAAGTGGGAATGAAGTCGGTGAAAGAAGTGGGGAGGTGTGGTGGGAGCAGTAGTGGGCGTAGTGATCATTTGGGGAAGCAGTGCGTAGCGGGACTTGTGGGAGGAGTGGCACATATCCGTAGTGGGATTTACCCGCTTTCTGTGCACTACGATCTACGGCTTAGTCGGTCCCTCCTTCCCGCGTCCCACACCAAGACAGCGCACGCGCGTCTCCTCCCTCTCTCTCTCCTCTCCTACCCTCACCCCTTTCTCTCCTCTAGGAATACTCTACGGAGCGGCGCCCATAGAGAGGGGGAGAGAGGGGGAGAGGACGCATGCGCGTCCTCTCCCCCCTCTCTCCTACGCTCACCCCCTTTCTCTACTCTAGGAATCCTCTACTCTACGGAGCGGCGCCCGCGTCCGATATCCCCACAGCGCATGCACGTCCTCTCCCCCCTCTCTCCTACGCTCACCCCCTTTCTCTACTCTAGGAGTCCTCTACTCTACGGAGCGGCTCCCGCGTCCCCCCCCTCTCTCTCCTCTCCTATGGTTCCCCCCGTTCTCTCCTCTAGGAATCCTCTACGGAGCGGCGCGCGACAGGTGGTGCGACAGCTGCATACTCCGCTGGGGTCACCACGGTAGTTCCGCCGTATAAAAATGACGGAGCGCGCCTCATTCTCTCTCCTGTGCAGCGACGCGATGAGCGCCCGGGCCGCTGCCGCGAAACGAGAGCGACGACGTTTCTCCCGCTCAAGCGAACCATCTCCCTGCTGCTTCGCATCCACACATGGTTCCCTTTAGCGGGAGATGGGGAAGTTTTATTAACGGAATATGAAGGTAACTCATATCCGAGGGTGTAATTTAATGTGATTTTACAAAACTACTTCCTGCTTATTTAATGAGCTGGCTCACTTAAAAGCAATAACGATGAGTGTCACTCTGCCTGACGTTTGTTAGTCGATTAAGTCCTACATTGCATGTCTCTTCAATTTCAACGCATATGCAGCGAAGTTGCCCACTTCTCTGCATATGTAAATTTTTTTTCGTCCTCCTTCATATTTTAAAGCCCAGCTCTTAGGCTCCCGTTGTTGCGTTGAGGGGCGTCGCCGTTGGCGTAACCGTCAGTTTTCCATTTTGATTGTAGCAGGCGCCAGACACTTCAACTATTCGATATTGGAGATGAAGCATCACCATGATTTTGGAAGCAAGCGAAAATTCAGCTAATTTTGCATATGTGGCTTCATATTTTAACCTACGCAGCAAGAAAGTATTGTTATGCAATTATCTGTAGATATAAAATGCGGTCTTGGCTTTTTCCTTTTTTTTAACACTCGATATATTTCTTTAGACGCTTCCTTCGTTGCGCCGACGGGCGACGCTTTAGCTCTTATCTCTTCTGCTGCATTTCGGTTGATGTGCTCCTGCCGCTTTCGCTATGTGCACGTGTACAATTTCCCCACAGTATGCCGTGAAGGTGAAGATTTTGGTGCCTGTGAGTGCGAACGTGCTCAAAATGTCAGAAAAACTGTGACAAGGATTCAGGGTGTGCTGCGCTGCTGTGAGGTGCGACAACTCGGGGAAGTACAGCACAGCGAAAATTTTCCGCTTCTCTGCGGATTACAGGTGAGCGCAATTTTTATTCGGTCGTTAAGAAAAAGCAAGTCCTGTCCTTATGAAAAAAGCTACAGGGCGAACCGAAAAATTTTCCGCTGTTGCTTTGCAGCGATTGTTTCTTTGTTTGGCCCGGCGCATTTTTCAGTAATGATGTCAGCATGTGAAGCTAGTTGTCGACAGTTTCTTGTGAGGCAGCTGACGCGCAAACGGAAATTTCCCTTCAGAAAAGGGTAGCAGTTATCCCCTATGTGCACAAGGTAGCGCACAATCTAAAAAAAGTTGTCGCCAGGGCAGGCGTTAAGCTGCTATTTTCTGCCCAAAACAAGCTCGGTAGCCTGTGCCAGCAAGTCAATCGTGAGGCGCAGAACAAAAAAGGATGTACTAAGAAGCACAGACAGAAGTTTGTGGAATGTCGTCAGGGCGTCGTCTACAAGATTCCTCTTTCCTGCGGACGGTGTTATGTAGGGCAAACGGGCCGTTGTGATAATGACCGCATGCGCGAGCATTCAAACAAGGTTAAAAAACGCGCCACAGATAGTCAGCTTTCTCTTCACTGTAACAACTGCGGTTGCCACCCATCTTTTAAAGATACCCTATTCTTGTCAAGTTACCATGATGAACGTGCACGTCTCATTTCAGAAGCTTTTCATATTCATAATAGTGGCGAGGCATGTGTTAGCCTCCCTTCCATTTCCCTCCTTCCGAAGGAGGTAGAATTTCTGTCAAAGTGATCATTTGATTGCCTCTGCGCAGGCTCAAAAAATCTTTTGTTTGTGTCATCGTGATAGTGGTGTGGTATATATGTATGCTGACTGACGAAATAAACATATTTGGTTGCTAGTCAGCGCCCTGTCCTGTGTCCTTTCATGTCCCGTCATTTTAGCGCTGTTTTTCACTTCTATAATAATCATGTTTACATAATGCTCAGTAGAACTGCGGTCTTTATCTTTTCCATTCCATTTGAGGTATCGAATGACATCAGTATGGCGTATCGTATTACTGCGTAATTTTGAGGGAACCGGAGTCAGCAGCCCTGCGACCTACGTTGAAGGAAGTGTAGGCGGAGCTAAAAGAAATCAAACCAAGGTTTATCTTAGCCATTGTTGATTAGTTGTAGTGATGTTGTAATTTTTTATTATCGTATAGTTAGGTTGCTGAATGTGCAATCTGCCTAGTTATCTCTGAATACTAGCGCACGACTGTGAACTTTTTACCAGAGTTCATATTTGCTGCCGGAGCGCCCGCAGCCCCCTTCCTCCCCCTGCGCCACGTCATCCTAAGGGAAGGGTGCGTGAGCACCCTTCCCTTGGGACGCTCCTATATAGGAAGCTCGCACGCTCCTATATAGGAAGCTCGCACTGCCGCGGCTGCACGGAAACGCAATTAGCGACTATGAGACGTGGAACGCCGGCTAGCCAAACGGACCGAGGTGAAACAGTGGACCGTTGAAGCGCGGAACGGACGCGCGAGGTCCAGGAAGAATGGACACATTTAGATGACATATTTTACAGTCCGCTCCCGTTCCGCTGAAACGCTTAGCCTGAACCGGAGCGACGAGGCGACTTTCATGCTTCAACCAAAGCATTCCCGGTCAAGTCAACCGGAGCGGAGGGCCACATCTTGAATCTCGACGCCATCTGTAGGTGAAACCCGAAACCACGTTAAAAAATTAATAAGCAATTGTACCTATCTTATAGCGGCTAAAAAAAAAAAATTAAGGCAGCTTCGCACTAGTGGTGCCAAGCCTGAAGGAAGTGCAGAGCTGAGCGACATTCGTTGTTTATCTTTAGTTTTCTGTTTCCTTCTTTTTCTGTAGTTCCGTTTTATTTTTTACTTATTTCTATTTATTTATTTCTTGCTGTTTCTACTTTCTTTCTACTTGTGCCCTTTCTTTCTCTTTCTCTCTCTATTTTAGCTTGCTTCCTCTTTCTTTGTCTCTTTCTCTCTATCTCTTTACCGCTATTTCATTGATCCTCTCTGTTTCCCTGTTTCTTTGTCTTTTTTTCTCTCTCACTCTCTCTTTATTTCTCTTTCTCTCATTCTTTCTCTTTCACCCTTTCTCTTTCTACATTTGTTTCACTCTATTTCTCTCTTGCTCATTATCTCTATGCTATGCACTCTCTCCCGTCCTCCTCTTCCTGCGTCAACCTCACTTCGCATTCTCACACTCTTGTTTGTTTGTCACCCTCACTTTCTCTCGTTCTTTGTCTTTCTATATTTCTTTATTTTTCTTCCTCTTCTTTCCCTCGCTTTCTCCCTTGCTTTCTGTTTATCTTTTCCTCTCCTTTTCTCCCTGTTTATTTCTTTTCATTTTTCTTTGATTCTTTCTATTTCTCTCTTTTCCTGACTTTCTTTCTCTATTTCTTCTTTCTTAATTCTTTCCATGCTGTGATTTACTATTTTGCCTCCTCCTTTCCCTATCTTCACCCTCACATTTCTCCTCCTCACCCTGATTTCTCTTTACCACCCTCTTGCTATATTACATTATATATACAAGGCTATGCTATGCTCAGCTATACTCTGTTAAAGAAGTTCCCTTCAGCACTGTGGAGGCTACAGGGCCCATTAGCCAATAGGAAGGGTGATTAGCCCCTCCACATGTATTCATCCGCACCGCGTCGTCTGCTAGCATCCCCCCTGCCGTCTGCGCGCACACGTTCAGAGAACAGACGGCAGCGCCGAAAAAAAAATGAACATGGCTGCACGCATCTAGGCTGTTGCTCTCCGCCTCGAGTTTATCACGTCGTCATCGTGCGCTCTGTGGCCCGTAAGTTCCAAACAGACACTTGTATTTGCTTTAGATTTATGTCTTGGAGCTTCGACAGCAATGTATTCGTGACTACACTGCTCTATTTCCATGAACCGTGATCAAATTCTCGGCGCGTTAGGCTTAGCAGGCGTGGTTAAAGCAAGAGCTTATCTTGCCAATAACGACAGAGCGTAACTGATGCTTTGTCCTGATCGTGAGATGGCGCAAAGCGATAGCTTATTACACCATTCATTTGTAGCTGTGAACTTTTCGAGCGAGCGTCAAGGGCAAGTTCGGACCGAAGCGGGTGGTCGCGTCTCCATGGGCGCTGCCATGTTGATTTTTGACCACAGTTACCGACGGTTACTGATACAATAATTAAAAAAATACGACGTGAATGCGATGAGGAATAAACAAATCACTTACTGATGTGCAGAAGCAGATGCTAAAGAAGGGCGAATGTCTCAACCTTGCCAACTCTAAGGCAATTATATCTGGATCTATGTTTTCCTGCGCAAGCGTGTGGCTTGTTTACACCCCGTAGCTTTGGCAGTGCTGAACGGTAGTGGTGAAACAGAGTATAGTGTGCCAGAATAGTCGTGTGGTTACGATGCTCGCCTTCGGATGGCGGGGATGCGGGTTCGAATTCCTTCCCGACAAATTTTTTTCTGTTTCTTTTTCTTTCTATCTTTCTCTCTCTCTCTCTGTACTCATTCTCTCTAACATCATGTTATTGTATCCCGCGCCGGAGAAATCGCCGCACCTGTTCTGGGAGCGAAGCAGAAGGTGAAGACGATGACGATGAAGAAGAGGACGAAGAGAGTGCGTGCCGGTTCACGATGAGGATCATTTCTCTTTCCGACAGACAAACTACGGCGAGCTTAAACAGGTCCGATGTTAAAATTATATTTCAAAAAACCGGCAGATCCCACGCACTGTGGGAATCGATGTAATGCGAAGCCGCCAGCAAGGATCAAATCATGCTGTAAATAATATACATATCATGATTTACATGTTAGGACTTTTCATTTACGTTCGTCATACACTAACGTCGCGCAATACCAATTTTGGTGTATATCAAGCCAGCGAAACGGCCGCGAGCGCGCCGTGCGCGTGGCATGCAAGCGATGTCACTCATGACATGTCATGATTTTCATATTACCACATGCCATTTATGTTCTTCATACAGTCACGTCATGCAATACCAAATTTCGTGTATATCAAGCTAGCGAAACGGCCGCGAGAGTGCCATGAGCGTGACATGCAAGTCATGTCACTCATGACATGTCATGATTTCCATATTAACACTTGTAATTTATGCTCGTCATACAGTGACGTCACGCAACAGCAAATTTGGTGTATACCAAGCTAGCGAAACGGCCGCGAGCGTGCCATGAGCGTGGCATGCAAGTCATGTTGACATGACATATCATGATTTCCATATTACCACCTGTCATTTATGTTCGTCATGCAGAAATTTCTCATCGTACGAATTTTTGGATATATCGAGTTAAGAAAACGGCCGCAGGAGCACTACGGCCATGGCGTGTAAATTATAGTTTTCATGACGAACTAGTCATGATTTTCATGATATGACCAGTCATTCATGTTCTTCATACAGTCATGTTATACCAAACCAATTTTGGTATTTTGGTATTAACGATACGGCCAGGAGAGCACGAAGTCGTAGGCGGCTAGATATATAGATAGATAGACACGCTCAAAGTCGCCGAAGTTCGCTAAGAAATGCTTCGCATTTAAAAACACGAATTTATTTTGAGACTATGGCTCCCGGCACCGCACTGCGCGAACTCGCAGTACTAGAGGAAGCCATGTTGCTTGTTCTTTGCTCGTCTCGCTCACTACGCATTCGTGCTCCGCTCACCTTGATCTCAAGATGACCGGAGGCGACGGTACGCTCTCGTCTGAGCTTCGGGTGCATGCGCAGTGGCCCCACCGCCGAGTGGTTGAACGGAGTGAGAGGGAAAATATGGCGAGCAAATGACGTGTAATTATACCAACGGGCAGGAGAGGTGGAGAGAAAAGAAGCGAGAGGCAGAGCATCGAAAATCGGGTGAGGGGGCAGCGTGTTACCGATGTGTAGCCCGGCTTTCACGTTCTGGTGCTACGTCACACCTGCCGAATCTTTCTGGTGTCGCGCTAAGGGTAATGCGTGTAATGGCAGACTAAAGGATTGACATTTTGATCTCTAGCTAGTCAAAGATAACATGTGCAATCTTTATGGTAGATGTAGCCACATTGGAATTATCTTGTGTGAGTCAGTGTTTGAATGCTTCCAGTGGCACTGCGGACGATAAAGAACTTATAAGATTGTTTTAATACAGCCATTTTATTGACGCAGTCATGTTTATATATAAAAAAAGGCGTTATTTCGGCGTTTTCACGCAGTACCCCCCGAGAGGAGGAGTGAAGCCGTATGAAGAGCGACAGTAACAGCCGCGGGGGGCATTGATAGACTGCTTTGCATGTCTGAAAAGATACGGAATAGAATGTGAGCTGTGTTATGGTGAAAATGTTCAAATTACGGGACAGATATTGGATAAGCTTGCATGTTTTTCGCCATATGCGACATTTAAAAAAAATATATTTCTTCTATTCGCCGAAGGGCAGGCGCTTCTCGTGAATTATAAAGTATAAACACACAGTCACCACTCTAAAGTTACTTGGGCCGCTTATAGAACACCGCTCACGTACAGCCGTCAGTAAATGTATACGGACAACAGCTTGCTCTGTATATGTACAGCGCGAGCCAAACGAACTTTAAGCCAAAATAAACCAAAATACATTGACACGCCATCTGCCGACGCGGGGCCCGCCATCGAGAGGGCACCAAGAGCAGCGGTGCGCATGCACGTCCCGTCATATCTGCTGGCCTTCATGTACAGCCGTCAGCACCTTTAACTCGAACGCTCCGACGCGTGGCCTCGGCTCGGCTCGCTTGGACTGAGATCAGTGCCGCCAAGCGTTGAAAATGAAATGCTTGCTGCAGTTAACGATAGAGGGAGCGCCCGTCGGTTTCACTAGTAAATTTCTGTTTCCAGTCTGCCTGACCGGCGGGTGGAATGCATTCACTTGGCATCCCGTTTTCGCCACGCTTCGCTCGTGGCTACGTTATCACGCGCGCCCATGGCGTTCGTTGTCGTATACTTATCTCGACAATGAACCATTGCGTGCGACCGCTTACGCACCTTTCGAGTTTGAATTCGCAGCTGCTGCTCAAAAGAACGCAATGGGCGCGCGCGATAACGTAGCCACGAGCGAAACGTGGCGAAAACGGGATGCCAGGTGAATGCATTCGACCCGCCGTTCAGGCAGACTGGAAACAGAAATTTATTAGTGAAACCGACGCGCGCTCCATCTATCGTTAACTGCAGCAAGCATATCATTTTCAACGCTTGGCGGCGCTGACCTCAGTCCAAGCGAGCCGAGGCCGCGCGTCGGAGCGTTCGAGTTAAAGGTGCTGACGGCTGTACCTTTGCCGGACGCGGTTACAGTGCTACTCGATGAAATGTCCACTGAGAGTCGCTTTCTAGGCTACGTTGCATCTACATAGTTGTTCTGCGTTGTGGCTAGGCTGACTCGCGTGTCCAGTGCACTTCGCTCTTTATTTTGAAGAGTGGAGCTCTTTAAAGGGACGCTAAAGTGAAATAATGACTTGGTTTAGATTGATAAACTGTACTCTCTGAGAACTCCAATGTCGCAAGTGTCACCATCTATGTTCATTATTAGAAAAGGAAATCGAGGTTGGATTTTAATTTTTAAATTTTGCTCGGAAATTTCCACACGTGAAGTCACGAATTTCAAAATGTATTTTTGGTATTTTCGTGACCTTGGCTGGATGAAAGTTTCTGAAACTGCGTACGTTATGTCTATGGCACCCACAGATGACAATGTACTGCATGTTTACCTATTAGGAACTACGTAGGACCCAGTAGAAGCCGTCAAAATATTCTACGTCACGGTGTTTGGTGCGAGAATCTCAAGGTGGCGTGTTGACCAGCATTTTCTTTTCGCACGTTTGCTCGCTTACCAAGCGTCGTCTCGCGGTAAGAGTGGTGTTTTCGGGATTGTGGAATTGGACTTTACTAATACGCAAGAAATCGTTTTTCTCTTTGTGTGCCTTTAAGCTTTTCGTTGCGCCGTGTAGTGCCAACAGTAGGCTAATTATCGTCATCATGAAACGGTACGCACTCGCTTCTTCCTCTTCAACTTCTTCGCTCCCGCAACACGTGCGCCGAATTGGTCGGCGTGGAACACAAAAACTACGATGGGCGAGCCTGTTACGTGGCGAAAAATCACGTAACATCATGAAACAACTAGTCACGGGACCGAAATCACGTAAAATCACGAAACACCTAGTCACACGACTAAAAATCACGTAACAACACTCACGTGACTAAGATCACGTAACATCAACTAGCAAGTCACGCGAATATAGTCATGTAACATCATGTAACTACTCGCTTGAATAAAAATTACTTAACATCTCGCGACATCTAGTCACGTGACTAAAATCACGCAACATCGCGTGATAGCTAGTCATGCGCCATGTTCCCGCCATAAACCACGTAACAGCTAGTCACTTGACTTAAATCACAACATCACGTAACAGGTAGTCACGGGTATGTCTAGCCAAGTCTAGCCATCATCCGTACTAGTAGCAAAAACAGCGTCTCTAGAACACACTTGGCATTGCTAGCAAAACTAAGCTATAGGGCAAACATTAGCTCCGCTGATGTCTAGAGTTTAGTATATTAACTCTATGGTATATGCTACCGCAAGTAGCAGAGCTGATCATAACTTTTCCTTGCGACGATATTCGCCGAGTGCCATCACATGGTGGAAAACGACGTCAAATGTTCATTTGCGTTGCGGCGATACCAACTTTACGGAAACGACGGCGCGGTGCCCGCGCTGACTTGTTTCCATAACTTCCATTGTCATTGCCTTCAGCGGGTCATCGAGCTCCTCAGCGAGTGTGTGCCCACTGAGTGTATGTTCCGTTCATCGGCTCAGGACTTTGACGAAGTGTTGCAAAGCGCGTCGTATTGACAGATGTGTGCAAGACATGACTGGGTGTAGTGCACCTGGCACAAATCGCCAGCGTAACTGCACGCGCAATGGTATTTTGCGACCGTCGCTGATCAGCTTACGGCCAAAGTGCCCTCACCTAATTATCGACCATACGTGCGTTTGAGACGGCCTTCAAGACAAATATTTCTTGCATTCGGGCAGGCGAGAAAATCAGCCAGCATGCTGAAAATAATCGCACTATTTTTCCTTGCAAAGCACTGCGTGGTAACAAATTAATTTTTTGAGCTGTTCGATCGTGGCATGCGTCAGAAAGCTGTGATGGTGGGACCGGCCCACCGCTGTGAAGTTCTCTACGGACGCGACTCGATAAACGGACCCACTTTTTGTCAGCACCTAGTCATATACGGCTTCACTAAATGCATTGCACCTTCGGTTCACTTAGGGCACCTTTGAATCACATTAACATTTCAATCGCTTAATTCACATTTCACTAACTCAGTCACTTTTAGCCCTATTAATCTACATCATCATCAGCTTGACTACGCCCAGTTGTAGCCCGGTGCAGGGAAAAGCCTTCTCCTGTGTTGCGCCAATGAGCCCGGTCCTGTGATTTATGCGGCCACGTTATACCCGTAAACTTCTTAGTGTCATCTGCAATACTAACTTCCTGTCTCTCCCTCGTGCGTTTGCCTTCTCTTAGCATGCGGCCTGTTACTGTTAATAACCAGCGGTTGTCTTACCTACGCGCGACATGCCTTGCCCATGCCTATTTCTTCTTCTTGATTTAGACGAAGGTCCTTAACACCCGGGATCGAATCCCGGCTGTGGCGGCAGCATTTTCGACGGAGACTAAAATGCTTGAGGCCCGTGTACTTAGATTTAGGTGCACGTGAAAGAACCCTAGGTGTTCTACATTTCCGGAGCCCTCAACTACGGCCTCTCTCATAATCATACTGTTGTTTTTGGACGTTAAACCCCGGCAGTTATATTATATACTTAGCACCCATCATTTGTACCCTGACCCACTCTGCTCTCTTCTTGTCCCTTAAGGTAACACCCATTATTTGCCTATCCATTGCTCGCTGCGTCGTCCTCCATCTAAGTTGTACCTTCTTTGTAAGCCTCCAGGCTTCTTCTCCGTAGGTAAGTACCGGTATGATTCAGCTGTTATATACATTCTTCTTGCGGGATTGTGGCCAACTACCATTCATGGTATGAGAATGGCTGCCGAATGTGCTCAATTCCATTCTTATGGTCTATTCGGTTGGCCACTCCGGTACTCTGGTTCGGAGTCGCCAGATGCTGAGGCAGCTCGCAAACAGAGCGCGAGAGGCAGCGTACCAACAGAATACAGCGGCGATCTCGGAGCAGCTTTAGGAGCAGCGCACCTGTAGTGCCACCGTGAAGCCAGCGCTGGGAGCCGCCGGGTAGTCATTCCTGCGCTGCATCGACAACTGGTGCCGATCAGTTAAGTGGCCATCTCCGACATATCTGGACGCAGCGACAGCCTTCTGAGCTCAGTACATAAATCTGGCGATCGTAGTCGTCGTCGTCCGAGCTGCTAGCTTCAAGGCATTCGGCTGTAACAACAGCATTCACGTTTCCTCCGCCTTCACTGGCCGCCTCCTTTTTCACCTGGTGAATTTATGGCTTCGTAGATGTGAATTAGCCACACACACGCTCAAAAACACCACGAACAACACACGTGCACGAAGTATTACGCGTCCGGCGATATCCTCTCCCGAAATGCGCGCTCGCGCTGTCACCTGCCGACAACCACGTGGTTGCCGGCTTGTGTCATGTGATCCGTCCTCCCGGCCAGATTGCGCCACGCTCTCACTTCGAAGTCGGAGCAGTCGGGAGCGCTGCGAGTTGGAGTTTGACGCTCCGAAAGAACCAAGGTGGTAAGAGCACTCGAATTCTACCAAACGAACGCGCGGCCACTTTTCAGAGGCTCGTAAACGCCCAACCGAATACGCCATTAGTCATCTAGTTACTTAAATTTCATGGTTCGGCTCTCCGGTCACTACCTGCCCAATTAGAAGTATTCCTCCATAAATTGCAGTGCCGCGCTACCTGTAGCAAGGGGCTGTTCTCTTCCTAGACTGTTGCACACTACTTTACTTTTTCATACATTAATTTTCAGACCTACCATTCTGCTTCACTTGTCCAATTCAGCAATTATGAGTGACAGTTCGTCCCCTTAATAAACACCAGCAGATAATGAAGCCCATGATAGTATAGAGGCGGTTAATTGTACTGTTTTAATTGTATTGTTGTGATTGTGACTATAGATGTGAAGAGAGTAAAGTGGACGAAAAGACAACTTGCCGCCGGCAGGGACCGAACCTGCAACCTTCGGATTACCTACCCGATGCTCTTACCAATTGAGCTACGGTGATGGTTATTGCCTCGTCCGCATTATCCGGTATTCATTTGCATGAAACTTGGCTATTCATTGTCCGGTATTCATTGCATGAAACTCCCCTATACATTCCTTGGCATTATTGTCTGTGAGTTCTCAAGGAATAAGAAGGTATTTTGGACTCGTAGGCTGACATAAGAACAATGAAATTGTAACTCAGATCAACGTGACTACGACGGTGAACATCAGAATAACTGCGCAATCCACAGCGAACAGCACAACTGTAGACATTGCACAAAGCGCGCATAGAAATTTGCCTTCCCTTAACGCTTTTGATACTTTCGTAGTGACGGAAGTGTTATACGTATTCCCACGTACCTCAGTATGTCTAGGTCTAAGCAGGTAAATGTTCGTGTCGAATTTAATGAAGGCAGGAATTTTTTAAACATTTTTTGAAACAATTTTTTTCGACACGTTGTGGCACGCCGCGATGTGTCTGTGCGCACGATCGCGACCACACTGAAACTAATGCGCGTGTTCGAAGAAAAAAGAAATAAAGAGATAAGTGCTCGAGGTCATGACGCATGCTGACGAACGGACGTGGCTTCTCGGACCCTTTTCATCCCCCACTCTGTGTAGCTTTCACCTTGCTCGAAGGTACGAAATGAGAGAAAGAAAGCGCTTAAACAGTGCAACAAATCCCTGTAACTATGTTCGGGCTTGCTGAATTCCAAACAGATTTGTGGTAGTCGATTCGTGAGGCATTAAACTTCGTTAATGAAGTCATTCGATCGTTACTCGAAAAAGCGTTTCCGGACCCTTTTAAACGCCGCTTGCACAATGTATAGTCGGTGACAGCCTAAGAATAAATATAGGCTCCACCCACGAGGCCGCATTCCATTATTTTTCATGCTTCCGCCGTATTGCTACTTCACGCCTCGGAAACGACGGAACGCGATAAAGCGTTGCAGAAGACTCCGAGCTGCTGCCGATTCGGTGCACGTCGAATGCGGCACAATCACAAAATTCAACTGCATCGAATGACGACCGGCGAGGATGATGCTGTGTACGTGTGGATAAGGGTTGAATTTTTTATTGGTTCGTCCTAACCATTACGTCATAGCAAAGGGCTGCTCTAGTCGGACGCGCAAACACAAATGGATAGTGGTACGCTTTACTTTTTATTCTTAGCTTGTCACCGACAATAGTTTTAACTCACGGGTGGACGGTGATTTGGCTCAGTAAACAATAAAATGAAATCCCAAGAATAAATCTACGAGCTTCCGCTGGTAGCACGTGAACCATTTGACAACAACGTGAAGGTATTCCAAAGATTAATCGCTACTCACCCGGTTGCATTGCTTTAACTCAGTACTCCCCCCAGCACATGCGAAATCTCTGCGGACGAAAAAAAATAGGTTGAACATTAATGTACCCTGAGTGAGCGAAGAGACAGCGCCACGATACAAGCTTAGAAATGTTGGCAAATATTGTAGTTTTTTTTAGACATATCATTCTTAATAATTTATGTGAACTTCGCTTAACTACATACCGTCATTTAAATCTAGTTGTGGCTTCGATAACGAAAAGAAAGATAGTGAAGGATTATAAGCCATGGCTTGGCTTTGCTATACTTGTGGCTACTAAACCTGTGGTTATGCCCAGCGGGGGCCACTATTAATTAATTAATTTATTTATTTATTATTGCAACAGCAATTATATGGGCACTCTCGAAGGGCTTAGCCCTCGCCTTCACCGTCATGTTTCGTGTCAAATTTAAACCGTTGGTAAAAGTGCGCAAGCGAGGCGACGAATGTCTCCTTCGTCCGCCGAGGCAAGTGCCCCACGATCACCTTTGAGGGCACTACCATCCCGTCGGAGGTGACCCTCTTCAAGCATCGGAGGCCTGTCCGACCTCAACTGCCGCGGCCGCTTCAGTGTGCTCTCTGCGGTCGCTTCGGGCACGCCACACCGACCTGTTCGCGCGGCGAGCGCTGCTTCCGTTGTGGCGGCAGCCACCCCGGGGGTCCCTGTCCATCAGAGCGCCCACGCTGCATCAACTGCAGCGGCAACCACGCAGCGAACGAGCCGCGCCGCCCTTCCTGGCAGAGCCAGCGCAAACCGCCGTCATACTCGCCACTTCGGATGGTCCCGTGAGGCGCCGCCAAGCGTTGGAGCAAGCCAGGACCGCTGTTAACACCACCAACAAGCGGGGCAGTGAGGTGGTCGTTCAGGGTCGCTCACTTCGGATGCCCTTGCCGGGAACATCACGACGGACACGGCGGCTACCGAGACCGCTCCGACGAGTGTCCCAGAGCCAGCTGTTGACCCCGGCGATGCAGTGATGGCCGCACTTGCGGCGGCTCTACGTGCGGTTGTTGTACTTCTTCCACCCGACTCCCCGGCGCGTCGATTGTGTGCCGCGGCTCTTATCGCGCACGATGCCATCGCCTCGCCCTAAGGATTATTTTTCCTAAGGATATCCACTTCGCGGTCAACCGTACCATCACAATGTGAGTGCGTCTGACTGCATTTTTCTCTGGTGCCAGTGCTCCGGCACCGGATAGTGCTACATGCGCTAACATTTCTACGCGCCTCAGGGCCCGTGTGTTGATGTGCATTTTCTTCAGTGCCAGTGCTCCGGCACCGGCTAGCGCTACATGCGCTAACATTTCTACGTGCCTCAGGGTCCGTGTGTTGATGTTTATTTTTTTTCTCACCCTGTTCGGCGTTATTCTCTCCCGGCATCCCTGGCGGCATTTCCTGACGGCTGCGCATCGCGCGAGAGCCTGGGCTTTCGGGCGGGTCACGAAGTCAATCCCCATTTTTTAAAAAAAATTTTAAATATTTTTTCTCTCCTATCCTTTACCTCTTCGCTTTCTTTCATTCCCCTCACCCCATCCCTGTGCCGTCCTGTTGAGGTGTCCTCGAAAGGAGAGACAGTTACGGGGTGGTCATTTTTCTCTTCTTTTCCCTTTTAAATGCGAAACACTTCTTTGCGTACTGTAAGCACTTTCGCGTTTCTATCTATCTATCTATCTATCTATCTATCTATCTATCTATCTATCTATCTATCTATCTATCTATCTATCTATCTATCTATCTATCTATCTATCTATCTATCTATCTATCTATCTATCTATCTATCTATCTATCTATCTATCTATCTATCTATCCGCCTACGTCTGGGTGCTCTCGTGATGGCCTCCTTAACCTCGGGTAGACCAAAATTTGTATGGGAGGGTACGAGGTATAGACGAATATGTCTGGCTGGTCATGACATGAATAACGTGAAAATCCCGTCGCGTACGTCGTCAAACTCATTTCTCAAGACACGTGTGGCTCATACCCGTATACCACGGGCCGCAGAATGCGGGTATGCGCCACAGGACTTGGACAATTTATATCTACCAAGGAAAGGCGAGTACAGACATTAGTAATTTAAATGCGAGAGCGTTAAGACAAACTGACATCGGTGGCGTTGGCACTGGTAATTTAAAGGTGACTGCGTTAAGAAAAACGGACATCGGCGGCGTTGACGCCAGGAATACCAAGAATAGAAATCAGAGTCCCAGCAGGAATCGAACCCAAGCATTCTGCGTGGCAATCAAGCATTCTACCACATAGCCACGTCAGGTCTCGAAACTGGTTTGGAAGAACACCTAATGCACATGTAATGTTGGTGAAACGTGTATTGTGGTTGCAGTGCTGGCTAATTTTATAAACATTACATACGCACTCCTATCACGAAGGAGTCATCTCGGGTTAACGTCAGTTGTATACTTAAGCGCCATCCACTGTAGTTTGTTTACGGAGCACTATCCAGGGCTACCATCCTTGCAAGCACAAGCTCTACATATCAGCTTACGGCTTCTGGTTTTGGCAATATCCATGTTTCTGTTGGCATCGTTACACAACTGTACACAACTGGTTAAATGAAACATATGCGGTTGTCCAGCACGTCTGCGCGTGTTACATTTGTACATATCTTCAGGGTAATTTCATGACATCTCGCTCAATAAAAAAATTACAACCCAGTCACTTTTCCTCCGGATGCTTCGCATAACATCGATTCCCATGGTACTTGGGATCTGCCTATTTTTTTAATAACCACTTAGAGCGTTGGTGAAAGCGGAGCAAGGGCGTGCTGATGCCACCAGCTCCGATGTTTAATCCGCCTTCGTGGCATTAAATCGGTCGACCCTGCGCGTATTGTTCTTTTCTTAAAATGCAGTAATGACTAGAGACCGGATTTTAGGCAAATGCCTATTTTGTTCCTTGCGTTCCTATTGCACCATTTTGATATATGAGCATGAATTAGACATTAAGAAGAGGTTTTATAGTGTTTTTATAGTGCCTATAGATGCCTATTCTTGGCGTTTGTGCCTAAATGCCTATACGTGCCTATAAATGCCTATATTTTAAATTTGCACCTATATGAACGTTATTTAAGCTCAAATTTCACTCTAGAGTGTAGTTTGGGACCGATAGTCATGTTGTCCGGCAGCAACATTGACTGTTCGGAACTCTATGTGGTTCAACCTAGTCCTCTAGTTCAAGCAACTTCCGGCAACCAACCGCTAGCAGAAGTGAAATGGGATGCGCCGGCCACCATACGATGCTGCGCCGACATGGCGCGAGCGGTTTGCGAGTACCAAACCGAGGAGAGCCGTGAGGGAAAAGGAGTGTGAAGATCAAAAGAACAAAAATGTTGCAGTGGCTTAGCTCGGCCATGCCAGGATATACGTAGCGTTGGCAAAGGTTCAGCTGATTATTCTTAGCTTTCCTGATTGTCTAGAATTAGCTTGATTATCATGCTTACTGCTGCTCCAATGACACACAAACACGGTCTACGTATTATGTGGCACATGTATATTTTTGCTCAACGTCAGGGTGCTTCTCTATTGCTACAAAGACGGCTTGGTGATCAGTGAAGTAACGCGCTGCCGTCTCTATGGCCCCAACACAGTATTCTGTTCATTTTTCCTACCCTCAACCGCTAATTGCCACGCAACTACTTCGGGATCCGATGAGTCACGCTTCTCCGCTCTTCTGCGCCGTTGAGCAGCATTTGCGCTCTCCTTCTCCATGGCTATACCACATGGCAAACGCCAGTCAGAAGTGCGGCGGCTCCAGCGCAGTGTCAGACGGCGACTGCACAGCGAAGACGAAAAGCTGCGCGCGCGCGCCGGCGCCAGTGCGTCTACCACGGCTACGACGTCACTCCTCTGGAATGCGCAGACCGGCGGCGGCGAGTTGCGCGCGGCGGCGGCGGAGTGCACGGGAGGTGTCGGCTCCGGTGTATGACATCACTGTGTGACATCACTGACCCTCGCGCATGCGCACCACGGCTCTTGATGTGCCGCGCGAAACGGGTTTGGCTAGGCCAGTGTAGCTAACGCTACAAAAATGTTATGTACACGCGGCTTTTGTTTTGTTTGTAGTTTACTTCTCAAGATGTTCACCGATAGAGGTGAAATTGACCTTAGGCGATTAGACACGGCCGATACGAGGCCTCCTTCCCATCTCGTCTTTTAGTGGTCTGACTATCTGCTCCTGTGCTGCCCTCCTCAGCCATGCCAATAAAAAAAAAGAGACCCAGCAGTGTGTTGATTAGACAGTGGACACTTGACTCACCATGCTACAGAATAGAAGGAGAGACCGTATAGTATGCGAACCGTGCGGCAAAAAGGACAGTTGCACGGCTATGTTCAAAGTTGGCATCTTTGTGCCATCATAAGCAAGAAAACTTTAGCAGCGGTGTTGTTTATGCCTCGCATTTTTCCTTGACGGGTAAACAGGAATTATCATTATCATGAACCGACACGTGTTCTCTTCAGCCTCTTCTTTCCCTTCGTCGTTTTCGTTATCTTCTGCTCTGCTCTCAGTGCACGAGCACCGATTTTTCCGGCTTGGCCTGCAATAACTCTGATGGGTGAGAGAACAAGCACAGAGAGAAAGAAAGGAAGAAAGACATAGAAACAAAGTGCAAGATAGATATTCTCGGTGAAGAAAATACCTTGGCAAGGCGAGATTCGAAACCGCGTACCCACGATCCGAATGCGAGCATCGTAACCACTCAGATGAGGAGGAGAGGAGGACGTTACCGTAGAGGGTTACCAAAAATGGAAAGGAGGAGATAGAGTAAAGCGTGGCTTAGAAAGAAAGAGATAGAGAGTGGGAGAGAAAGGAAAAGAAGAAAGAGCGAGAAATAGAAAGCAATATATACACACAGAAAGAAAGACAGAAATAACAGAGGGATGAGAGGAAGAGAAAGAGATGAAAAAAGACAGCAAGAAATAAAGAGAAACAAAGAAGGCCGCCCAGCTCCGCCTTCAGGCTTGGAACCCGTAGTGCGAAGCTGCCTTATTATTATTATTTTTTTTTTGCTTTCCTGTCGTGGATAGGTCACTCACGTGTTTGTTTTGAAATTATTTGCGTTTATATAAATATTTACTGAGTCCACATTTCAGATTTTGGATGCCTGAAACGTGTTTTGCCAGCCTATTTTTGGTGCCTAAAATATTGTTTTGCCTACCTATTTTTGGCGCCTAAAACGCGATTTTTTGGTGCCTAAAAATCCGGCCTCTAGTAATGACTCAACTAGTATTAGGATCAGTGCCACCAAGTGAAAAAGAGAATATCAGGAGAAAGGAACGACCAGAAGCAACTAGGCGCACGTGAAATTTGCTACTCTGCACTGTTCCGGTGTCAGAAAATTAAAAAATAAGTTATTACGTATAAAAAGTGCGCTTCCTTGCCGGGAGCACTGCGCTTACCTGAACATTTGGGACCATGTACTCTGTATATATGAAGTGTACACTATATTGTGCCATCGGCAGTTTCAACACTTATTGTTAACGATTTCCTAATTTAATGTTGAAGATTGCCATAATATTGCCACGCGCCTTTCTTTTACTGTATTCGGTTTCTGCCCACAAAGACTATCAGCAGTACTCGGCGCAGACCGCGCCTTATTGTTCCAGAAGCTTCTCGGTTGTAGTAGATCGTTTTGTTAAGATTGCACGCAAGACGGTAACACTCAAGATTATTCCAGAGTTTTTCGCGACGACTAGTGATAAGGCTAGAATGTTCGACGCGTGATTTATAAAAGCCGGCGCGTTCTAACGATGTTCAGTTGATCGACGGCCGACGCTCTGTTCGCCGCTATCAGTGCCAGCGTGTATTGCTGTAATCTTACTTTCCGTTTACCGGCCACAAGTTCGGCCTAATAAACAGTTTCATCTTGGACACGTCGCCTGCTGCCTTCGTCGACGTCACAACCACGTGACAATATGTCAATTCGGTTCATGGCCTGTTCCGGCGATATTGCCATGAATTTTGTTTTCTCAAATCATCTGGTGCTTCACATGCTCAAACTATGGTTAGACTCTACAGTCTGTGCAGGTGTCTCCTAGGGTTGTGGTGGCACAATAAGGTGCTTTACCATAATGACCAGCACACAGTGGCGTAGCCAAGGGGGGGGGTTGGGGGGGTTCAAACCCCCGCCGAAATTTTTCAGTTTTGCTTGCGTATATATGCACGCACACATACAAACGCACGCACGAACATACATAAAGTATGGTTGAACCCCCCCCGAAAAAAATTTCTGGCTACGCTACTGCAAGCACATAATTCTCTTGGAGTCGAAATTGTGAATGCTTTCTATAAGGGTAGAATTAATGCCGATAAGCGAGAGGGTGTAATAAGCAATACACGAAAGTAGGCAGTCCAGAGAGAAAAAACTGGCGAAGCTCGCACTAAGTCGCGCAAGGCTTGAAACAGTGAAGCTGGACGACTCTGCAGTCTAACGTGGCTTCGTCCGCCTCGGTGGACCCGAAGGTCGCGGGTTTGATCCCGGCGGCGGCGGTCGCATTTCGATAGAGGTGAAATGGTAGATGCCCGTGTACTGTGCAATGTCAGTGCACGTTAAAGAACACCGGATGGTCAAAATTTCCGGAGCCCTCCACTACGGTGTCTCTACTAATCATATCGTGGTGTTCGGACGTAAATCCCCAGATATTATTAACCTGGTGGCTTCTACGTTGCTGCTAACCTTCAGCTAAGGGATGCTAGGTCGTCTGTGCGTTGCTTCTCACCACAGAGAGGTACGAGTTAAACCAGACAGGCACAGCGCGGATGTCCAAACTACACAGATTGATACTCGCGGCGAAACCGAGAGTTCAGACTTGTCATATATATGCGAGCACGTCGTCGTTCGCGAGGGGCCTCCATCCCTTCAGGACCTTCCCGCAGCCGCCGTTGCCTTTCCCGTTCACTAGTATTCTGTTGTACACACAGCTGCAGCACTCCGTTGAGATGCTTCAGCGAAGCTGAAACGTTCGGCCAGGGTGTTTATCTCTAGGTTAATTTCGACGCTTTGTTAAAACTCTTCTCAAATACTGGTTCCGTCGGTCTAGAAGTCTTAACTGATGTTTGCCGCCAGTTTTCATTTTAGTACACCGACGGTGAGGTGTGGGATTTGCCCAATTTCTGTGGCACATAGCCGTTCATTATGATGATATTGCTTTTTATACACAAAAGTATTTACGGTTGGCTTAAACTGCTTCGATATTAAAAAGATGTGCTGGTGAAAGCACCAGAAAGAAATAAGGAAAAAAGGCGGCACAAAGGGGAGATATTATGTACTCACATCAACATAGCTGTGATCGTGAGCACTAAAACGATTGGTAACTTCAGAGTAGGCATAGTAACCCTCGTTGCAGCCCACGTTCTTTCGTTCGGGAGCAAATTTCGCGATTAAAGACCCACGTATTTATAGACATGTGAGCCGTATGCAGTACGAACCATGCTGAGCACCTTTTTATTCAACCCACGCGATCTAAAAGTAAAAGTAAGTACCCATTAGTTTCAGTCGGAAGAATCCTGATATATTTACATTAATGCCGTAACTATCATTATTTCTGCTGCAGACTGTAGTGGAAAATATATTTAGAAAGGAGCTATGCATAGAACAAAATTTGGTGAAAAAACGTAGAGAATAACATTCAGGTATCATTTACAGAAACATGTATGCCTATGTATGAAATATTTTATGACCTCAGCCCGCAAATGTCATCACAGGAGCACATACCAATGCGAAGAGTAATCGCAAGCACATTAGAAAACATATCCATATAAATTATTAAAAAAAATAAACAAATATATGTAAGCTCGTTGAAAGCTATACCTGTTCGATTCTACGAAATATCAGAGCATGTTAGATATTTAATGTGTCATGTTTTCCTGATAATTTTCTATATCATGATCCAATTACCAAATAGCACAGTTTGTTTTCAAATAAATTTTTTGAACACAGAAAAAATCGACATGTGTCGCCGGATGACGGCAGCCATTTTACAAAGAGTGCGTTTTTGTATATTCGCGACCATGCTAACAGCGACGCGAGCTTAATATTACAAATATCTTTCTTCGTATACTAAATAGAAGTAAAAGAGATTTAGCTGACATAATGGTCTCGAATTCTGAACAATTTATGTATTTTTGAAAATTCTCTAAAAACACTGTGCTTTCGAAACTCAGTCGATTTTGAGACGCAATTTCTGTGAGCGTGTTAGCGTGTTCATATTTACAGCACGGGTAGGCCTTTATGTGAAGAATAAGCATTTATTTTTGTCTATTAGCTTTTAAAGAAATTACATTTTTTTGCTCATATCATCCAAAAAACAAAGCGGTTGGTCAAATAAAAATATGTATAATAAAAATTCCTCTCTCAATATTGGTCAGAATTATTCGGCTTGATTTCAATGTACACTCGAGAATTCTTTTTACGCTATCAAGTAATAAACGCCACTATGATTTATCAGTACCGCCTACTGTACTCCTTTTTCTTTTCAAATGAAAGTACTAAGAACTTTTTAAGAAGTGACTGCAGTTTAAAAAGAACTAATTGGCGTTCCTAGAACCAGAAGCCACGAGAAATGGTTGGTACCGCGAATGCGCACGTCTTACGGCAAACAGTCACTGGCTTCCAATGCACCGTACTTTTCAAACAAATATCACAAACATGGTATTCATTTTAGCAACGTTGGTGAAAAAAAAGCTGCACGATTTTTTTTACTTCTGAACTTTACAAAACAGAACTATCGGTTCCTACCACTACACATTTCACTCATTGTATAGTTTAATAGCTTCTTTTAAATACCTGTGCTATAAATATATGCAAGAATATAAAAATGTTAAAATGAAGCATGTTTAAATATACTTATCATGATCCCGATATCATTATTTTTAGTACAATTATATTTCTGTTTATGTATGCACATGTTTAAAGTGTATGTCTTATATTAAAGTGTATATGTATGTCTTATATTTACCAGTATTTCTGTCTCCTAAATTTTTTTGTTATACTAGTCTAAATATCCTTTGTTTACTATGTACGCGTACGTTGACCAATATTTATGTGAACGCTGCCTTGTGTATGGGTTCCTAGGCACCTTCAAGCTGCATTTTCGACGCTTTTCGCCTGGGGTGACCACCAACTACTGTTGGAGATAGACTTTCTTGATTCTTGATATTCTGGAAAAACATGTTGCATTATTTTATCGGAGCAAACTTAGAAGCTTTCAAAAATCGTGTTTTCAGAGCGTTGTCGCTGCTGCGTAAAGGACATTTCTTTTTACAAGTAAATATAATAACAAACCTTTTTTCTTCTTTGGGGCTTGCGAAATAACAAGAATGAGGAAGCCGGCCTTTTGACTGTGTCAACTGCGGTATACCGGGTGTTCAAAGTTAAGTTTTCTCGTTTTATTAAAATTCGGCACTGGGGAGAACATGAAAACCACCTTTACAGATAACATATATATCCTGGGGGGACACAAAGTGAGAAGATAATTATCACTGTCAGGAGCCCAATTAACTCAGATTCATTAATTAACTTTTTAGTGACTGCAGCAAGCAAGCATGTTTATATTGAAAAGTTGAAGGGAGTCGCGTTTATACACAGTTCCATCTGGAAGAATTTTTCTAGCATGTCTGTGCTCCAAGATATCCCGCTGCAAAGTTTAACTGATTACGCATGCAGGGCGCTGTGGATCAGCGCAATGTTCCTCCCCGATGTGACGAACAGTCATTGCTTGCTATCGCCAGCCAGTAGCAAAAGGGTAACCGTTATCATCTTTGCCTGTGCCTTCGACCCGTTATCAGATTAAACGACGCAAGCAACTGCCACGGCCCACCGGGGAGGAGATTGCGCCGCCGCTGACTGTCTCGCATGCGTAATCAGGTAAACCACAATTAAACTTTGCAGCGGGATATCTCGGAGCACGGACATGCTAGAAGAATTCTTCCAAATGGAACTGTGTATAAATGCGACTGCCTCAAACTTTTTAATACAAACATGCTTTCTTGCTGCAATCACTAAAAAGTTTATTATTGAATCTGAGTTAATTGGGCACCTGAAAGCGATAATTATTGTCTCATTGCGTGTCCCCTTGGATGTATAAGTTATCTGCAAAGGTGGTTTTCATGTTCTTCCCAGTGCTGAATTTTAATAAAACGAGAAAGCTTAACTTTGAACACCCGGTATAAGTGAAGGCTTGGTTACCTGTGCAGAGCTTAGCTTAAAGTTTCTTCCTTCAAGATAGCTCCTAAAATACTTGAGCGCCATAACAACAAGGAAGGCTTTTAGATGTGAAGCATCTTATGGCGAAGTTCAATCCGGTGGTGGTGGTGGTGGTGTGCGGCGTGACCACCCTTACTGCGCATGCGCAAACCCTCCCCACGCACCTCTCCTACGCTTCCCCTCTCTCTCCTCTAGGCATCCCTCCCGCGGCGTTTACACACCCATTGCGCATGCGCGTCCCCTCCACCTCTCTCTGCTCTCCTACGCTTCCCCCTCTCTCTGCTCTAGGCATCCCTGCCAGCGCCGTCCCCCTCCCCCCACTGCGCATGCGCGTCCCCTCCCCCCCTCTCTCTCCTCTAGGCATCCCTCCCCGCGGCGACCACACCCCCCACTGCGCATGCGCGTCCCCTCCCCCCCTCTCTCCTCTCCTACGCTCCCCCCTCTCTCCTCTAGGCATCCCTCCCGCGCCGTTTATGGTGCATTCAGACGACGGACCAAATCCGGATGTGGAGGCGCGGACGGCGCGTCACGTGACCTCACATCAGTGATTCTCCTCATCCCTGCCTCGCCCGCGTCGCTCGCGGACGGATGAGCCCAACTTGTTTTTCACATCGGGATTTTGGGGGCGGAACGCCGCAGGTTTAGCGGGCAAACAAGCTGGCAACCGGTACACTTTCCTTCTGCTCGAGCCGTACGGCTGTCCTCGCAGTTTATTTCAGCTCTGATGGCGCTTAGTTCACGTTATTTCTGGGGCCGTATTCCAAGGCGATCACCTTTGAGATATATATCACTTTTATGCGCGTTGATTGGTGGGTTCGAGGGTAGGTTAGTTGTGGCTTTAATCGTTGCACACGCATGATTCTGAGGCAGGCAAAGCGGCGGTGTCGCTGATAGCGGTAGTCTCAGAACACGGCCAGTGTTTGAGCCCTGATTATACGGTAAAGATGCGAACCAAGAGAAGGAAACAATGTGCAGCATTGCAATGTGCACTGTCGGTACCTGTTATCCGCAAAAGAACAAAAACTGCCGATATCGGCGATCACTGTATCCTCCCTTCGTAGGCGGTGCACCACGCGCGAACGCAGCGAGGTCAATCTTCAGCAGCTCTAGTAAAGCAGGTTTTTTTTCCAATCCAGCCATTCCGCCAACAACACCGTTTTCACCGAAACAAATTACAGCCCTCGACAATGCTCGATGCTTGTCAAAGCACTCTAAAAGCACGGCGCGCTTCGCGTTCTGTAGGCCGCCATGTTGAATACTCTCAAACCGGTCTGCTGGCAGCGGCTGCAGGTGAGCGGAGAGGCTGCGGTCGAGAGTAATCCGGCTGTTTTCTCCTAGGGCACCGTCCGTCGTGTGGATGCGCCTGCAGGCGGATCATCCGCGGATTAGCCGTCCGCGTCCACGACAAATCCGGATTCGGTCCGGCGTCTGAATGCACCATTACACCCCACTGCGCATGCGCGTCCCCTCTCCCTCTCTCCTCTCCTACGCTCCCCCCTCTCTCGCCTCGCTACGCCGACGCAGGCAGCGTCTGCTAGCGACTTTCTTGATTGAAAAAACCGACTGCTCGCGCTGCACAACCGTTCACTGGCCACCCCGTATATATGGACACTGGATCTTGACCTGCAAGGTTGTGCCGGTGGGACATTTCTCATGTGCGTTGTTGAACGATAAAAATTCGCAGCGTGCGCGTTAACTAAAAGCGGACTGTGGGTCTCTGTGTCTAATCGGAGTCTTCTGTCTGTCATTGCCCATTAGCAGCGATTGGCATGTTCCAGTAGGAAACACCGGTCCATCACTGCGTGATTGCGCCTCCCCAGATTTCTCTGCTGCGCAACGCCGCGATGAGCGCCAGCGTCAACGCCGCCGCCAGTGTAAGCGTTAGCGCCCGCTGCTTCGCATCTACAGATGGTGCCCTTTAGCGGGAGATGGTGTATTTTTTTTCTGTGGTAGAATGATTTACTTAAGCCTTTGTAAATGTGTAGGAAAAATATCCATTCACTTCCAGCATTTGTGCTACGGGCTTATTAGTATCTCTTTGATAAAGGGCGGCTCCGGTACCATAATGAGAGGCATCTGTGCACAACTGAAACGGCATGTTAAAATCCGGCAGGGTAAGTGTAGCATCTGCCGAAATAATTTCAACCAGCTCGACGAGTTCGTTTCAAAGAGTTCGTTGTCGAAACGAACTCGTCCTTTCGACAGACCACACGTATGGGGCACTCTTTTGCGTAAGGGCTATCAAACACTTCGTCTTTGTGGCATAATCCTTTATAAACCCCCGGCAGCATCCGGCAAGGCCCAAGAAAACGCGAAGAGAATGCAAATCAAGTGGCTTGACAAGTGTTTTTATCCGATGAATGCTCTCTTCCTTCGTTCTTTTAGTCTTCCCATCAAAGGACCTGCTTAAGAACACAACCGCCGGACAAAAAAAAAAAAAAGAAATCGCACTTCTTAACGTTTATTTTAAGTTGTGCCTTACTTAGCGCTCCAAGTACCATTGACAGGTGGTCAATGTGGTCTCCTCTTGATCTTGAGTAGACTATTATGCAGTCAACATACACGTTGCAAATTTTCCGAAGAAATCTGATTAGCGTGTTCTTCATTTTCTGGAACCATGCGCCAGAATTTTTCCATCCAAATGGAAGCCGGTTGTACTCGTAGACTTCGAAAGGCGTGGCAAAAGCATTGGGCGTCTTGGTTCCTTCTTTCAGTGGTACTTGCCGGTAACCCTTACATAAATCAATCCTGGAGAATCACTTGCATCCTCCCATCTCATCAATTATTTCGTCGATTCGGGGCATAGGAAACGGGAACAAGTCGGTTAGCTTGTTGACAAGTCTATAATCGGTGCACAATCGATACGACCCGTCTTCTTTTGGCACAGTGGTAATCGGTGATGCAAATGTAGAGGTTGACGGTCTCATAATTCCAGAATCTAACATTCCCTGGAGCTCTTATTTAAGCCAGGCTTTCTTTTCGTGGCTTAGTCCATATAGCTTCTTTCTCACCACACCTTTATCTCGAAGCTCAAAAGGTACTTCAATTACTGAAGTGAACGAAGGATAGATAGTTCCCAACACACAAAAGCTCAAGAAATATTGACACAACTTTTTCCGAGCATGTAACTTTCCTGTCTTGAGTGTGTACAAGGTTAGAAGGCTCGGTGGTGATGACGTCATTCCAAAGAATATTCAATTTAAATAGCTTCATGTCAGGCCTTGACAAAAGGAAATCAAACTCAACCCCTGTAATGACAAGGTTTTCATTATATGCTCTTGACCTCTAAAATGCACTTTCACGTCCGTCCATTTCCCTAGCTCTCGGCAGGTTCCGTCGTAACTTTGGACTCTCACGACTCTTCCTGTGAAAATGCAATTTTCGTCCACCGCCTGCTCGTTTATGAAGCTCACTGATCCTCCACTGTCCATGACCGCTGACACTTTGCAATTATTAACAGTCATGGGTACAGCCAAATTGCTTGATTTCACCAGAAATACCATCTCCTGCAGAATCATAGTTCCCTTGTTAGTACATTTTCGTATCATGCTGTTAGTTGGTTCACATTCGCCCTGTATGCAGGATGTCACGCTGGTAGTGTAGTCGCCGTATTCCTCAGGTAGCCTCGATTTAGGAGGTGCCTCACGTTTTAGAGTCAGACTGGACCAGGTGTCACACGATACGTAATTTAGGCCGTGAAGAGGCTTATCTGAAGTTGAAGGTGTCAAAGTGTACTTGTCTGGGCACTATTTTGTCATTCCGTGTATAACTAGTGGCAAGATGCATGAATCAGGGAGTGTCTGGTCCGCTAGCTTCAGTAAGCGCCTCTTCTCAAAATAATAGCCCAGCAAATTGTTACCTGCCTGCTTGTAAGAAATAGCTTGATCCCATAGGTGTACTGAGTTCATTTGAAAAGCTTGCAGAAAACTCTCTTTCCATGTTTCCCACGAATCTTCAATGTGGTTTGGGACGCGAAGTCATACCATTTCTTTCCCCGATAGGTATGGTCCCATGTTCATTATACGTTCGGAGTCATTTACCCAGCTGTACTTTTTGCAGGCATACTGACAAAATTCCAGCCACACAGTCGCACCTGCACTACTACCATCGAATATGTCCGGCTTCACTATATCTTGACGTGGTGCATTGACTGATATCGTCTTCAATATTTCTTGCTGTTTCTCCACATACTGGCTCTGTATGTGAGTGAGCTGGTCTGATGCTTTTACTATGGCTCTCATTGACGGCGATTCCCTCGCATTTGGATCTTTTTCAGTGTTTCTCTTAATACCTTCCATGATTCAAACTCTTCCGCTTTCATGTCGATCTTTACAGTACCTCCTTCGGTGACGTCGCTCATCGGTGCTTATGCTTTGCTGGTATCCATGATGTCAGGCGTGGCCAGCTGCTCCGATGCCTCAACAAAGTCCACAGCGTCAAGCGCATAGCCCGTGATGATTGGGCGGCCGTCCCGTCCAGCGAGGCAGAATTATCCACATCAGGTTACTGTCGACGACTGCGCCAAACATAAAGTTCGGACATAGGAAATTAATGTTTACTGTTTAATCTACACAGTTTACAGCCATTGGAGACGTCTTCATCTTCTTTCCTTCCTCGGTTCTTCAGCCGGGATCCTTGCGAAAGAGTTAGCTCCTAGCCTTATAGTTGGTTATAACATTAAGACATGTTGCTATCGCATTCACTGCTTCTCATTTTCGGGAAAATAGATTTTCTTTTTTTTCGCTCAGAATTCAAGGGACAAACTTCTATACCCACCAACTCTTCAATATTACCCCCCCCCCCCCCCTCCCCACCTCTTCGCGCCGCGCCGCCGCCGATCCGATGAACCCCGCGCCGTTAAAGCGCCGCCGCCGGAGGTGGAAACACCGGCGCGCCGCCGCCGGCGATATTGGGTTCGGCGCACAGGTCTACACTCGGCATAACTTGGCATCACTTCGTATGGCGAGGACCAGCTAGGTACTGATCAGCTCCGCTATGCCTTTACCCTTGCCCCACTAGCGCAAGCTACGCCAAGCTTTTTTTCGTCATAACATTGCGGGGTCTGCAAACAGCGGTATGTGAGCGAAATAATAGCAAACAGGGTTGCCCGGCCGGACAGACAAAAAATAGCCAGAAAATTAGAAAATCTACCCAAAACGTAGCCAATTTGACCCAAGGGCAGCAAAAGTGGCCATAAGTAGCCACGCATGTCTGAAAACCACTTCCACATTTTTATTCAAATGGTTAACGCAAAAGGCTTTTCGTGAAAGTGTAAGTACGTGCAGCACGAACACTTCAAAATTATAATTCCTGTGATTCCAGCTCACATTGTTCACTTAGCAATCGTTTTATGCGTTATTACGTAGTGTTTTCGCTGTTGTAAAAGTGGCTCTTCATGCGCCTTGCATGATTTTTCTTGAAAGGTCTAGAAGTTGGCACAATAAAAATGAGTCTACAGCATGATGAGGGCGCTCAAAATCACAGTTGCTGGCACTGCAGCATAAATTGTAGCCACTTTCACATAGACATTTTTAAGATTATATGAAGCACCCGCTAACCGTGATAAAATAATTTTTATCTCTAATCCTGATTTATTTTTCTCCGTACATTGGCCCAGATTTCACAAACCGCAAATAATATTTGTTCAATCATTACTTGATCCACTAAATGTACAAATTCGTGATTTGATTCCTATAACTGCGCAACACGATACCGCAGAAATTGTTTACCATGACATCTTTCCAAATCACGCCAAACTATTACCTTCCGGAATTTTAAATGGGCTATTGCAAGAGCATCTGAGTACTTTACCAACGAAGGTCGTTATTACAACAGAGGCATCGCAATCGGATGAAAAATCTGGCATCGGAATATTTTGTCCTGAACTTGACTGGTCATTTTCTCTACGACTACCCGATTTTCTTCCTATCTTTTTTGCGGAATTTATGGCAATAGTTCTAGCTTTGCGTAAGTTAAGTACTTCGATTCCAGTAGCAGCAATTATAACTGACTCCTTATCTGTGTGCTCTTCTCTGTCCACATCGGGTGCGACGCCTTTACTGAGACTCTTTAAATCTTTAGTTCCCTGTCATCTCCGGTGCATTCATTTAATATGGGCACCGGGACACAAAGGCTTGTGGGTAAACGAAATGGCGGATTCTCTTGCGAAAGCGTCGCTTTCCGCGCCGATCATTCCTGTTTTACCATTTACAGCACACATTACGGAGGCACGATTTCGGACACTTGCGATTAAGCAAAGTTCATCAGACCCTGCACTGACTTCTTCTCCTGAGTACAAACACCTGTTATTTCCCTGGCGCAGCGACCAGTCTAAATCAAGGATGATGGAGGTTGCCATCACAAAATTTCGTTGCCGAGTTATCTCCCTCAATTTTTACCACCATAGAGCAAGTTTAGCCAATTCCCCTATGTGCCTTTTCTGTAATGAGGAGGAAACAATTGGTCATTTTTTATTATCTTGTCGCCGATTTATTACATTCAGAAAAAGCATACTAGTACCACCTCTTCGAAAACTGGGCCTGCAGTTATTGGAACCTGTTCTTCTTTCTTTTGGAGCCACTACTCTGGGGTACAGTCACAGGGAGGTTTTAATTGCCGTTCAGGAATACATCACTGCGACTAAACGATTCTCTTTCTAAATTCTGCGTGCATTAGATATTTCATTACCGGCAATTGGCACTTTAATCAATAATTAACTAACAAGCGCACCTAGGAATAACACAATACAGTAAAATTCACCTTCTACTTGGCCAATCCCCTCCATGGGTATGAGCCATATCTGGAGGAAAACAACAACAACAACGATAAAAGCAGTTCGTCCGATATCCCAGAAGTATTTGTTGGCGGGCGAGTTGCTAGGAGATTCTAAAGAGAGCACTAAAGCAATCAGGACTTAATAGGCAAAGGCGACAACACAAGGGTTTACAAAGAATTCTTGTTAGTGAGAGCTGTTGTTGCCCCGTTTGCGTCTCGTGCACTGGTATTTCAGCGCTCATTTGAAATGGGTACCCGATTTCCGATGTCGATCAGTGCAGAGTGCACCAAGGTGTGGAGCGTTTTTTGATTCCTACTAACTTCCAATTGTGGTCTAAAGCCGCGTTCAGCAATGAATGATCTGAAAATTGAGGCCCAATGCAACAGTTCTGGCAGAGACCCAGACAATTATCCAAAATGATTTTGTTCTTGAGTGGCAAGCTATAATCATTTACTTTTTATATTTATATTATGATCGCCACCATAGAACCTTGCGCATGCTTAGGCCGCTGCGCCATCCTTTCCATTAAAATTTGTTATCGGCGTAATCAAAGTGCCAAGCTTAATTTGCTTCAGCATGCTTACAACTCCGAAATAAATAAATTTTCGGAGTTGTAAGCACGCTTTGACTGCCAGGTTTAGCCGCCATTACTCGAACACTAGCGGCTGCGACGTCATTAGATATTGATAATTTCGCTCAAATTGAGGGTAGAAAAAATAGCCAAAAAGGAGCCAAGTAGCCAAGATGATTTTTCTGCCGCCACCGGCCTAAAAAAGTACCTAAACTGGCGCAAAGTAGCCAAACCTGGCAACCCTGGTAGCAAATGAATAGCGGGTACCTGATAATTTCTTAAATAGCAGCATTTTTATTTGTACCAATTCTGCTTGTCAGTAAGAAATTTCATTAGAAATTTCAGTCAGAGTTTGTCAGGCTAAAAAGCCGCCTCCTCATCCAGGGAGTCATCCTCCTCTTCCTCCTTAGAAATATCCGTCAGTAGTGTGCACGTCCCCTTCTTTACGCCTTTGGCAGCTTTGTTGTTAACGCCAAGTCTACATCTGCACTTTGGCCCACAGACATCCGGCTTCGTGTCATTGCACAGCTGGAAACAAGCAAGCAAAGTCAGAAGATGTGAGCTGTGGCGAGGACAATAAATGTACAGTTTCACCGCAAGTCCGAAACAATGAATGCGGTAGCAACTAATTGTAATGTTATGGGAAGTAAGGCTAGTAGAAAAGTCTTTAGGGTCCGAGCTCGCGTAACTCTGCAACGCAGTGATGTAAGAGAATACGGCCGCTCTAGGGAGAGAAGAGGTTTTTGTGCATTTTCCTCGCGTTGAGACAAGAACGCTTAGAAGGGTATACATCTGCTGATGCCTGCCATGATAGGGCGCGGGCCAGTGGCGGCGGCATTCCTTTGCCTATATCCCTAAATATATGAGACCGTAAGAATACAGTAAAGAGGCGCGCATGCGGATTTGAGAGGTATCAGACAGTTTTCAGATCATTCCCTTGCGTATCAGACTTACACAACCAGTAACTAACGGCACACAAGCTGCTAATTGTGGGTAGCCGCTCGTAAACCGGGAGCTTTGTCAAGAAGCTTTCTCGGTGACTATGTATACTCGTGCGCATGGTGTCAACTGCGGCTGTGCGATTGTGGCAGATATGACAGCATAAAATCACTGTTTCACTGAAGAGGCGATGCAGTCCATGCGATAGCAACAAATTTTAATATTATACGAAGTAAAACTGACCGCTAACACTTTTGTATCCCTTCTAGCGTAACTCTATAAAACGCCGGAGTAAGAGAATAAGGTCGCTTCAGGAAAGAAAAAAAATGCCCCCCACCTCCCCGAAGGGAATCGTGAGGAAATGCGAATGCATTTCTTGCGCCGAGAGATTTCGCCTTCACCGACTTCTGCCATCGCCTTGAGAGGCGCCCAGCCAGCGAACGGTCGAGAGTGAGGCGCGAGCGGACGGGAGAGTGGGGCGCAGGGAGGAGAGAGAGCGAACGGCGAGAGAAGGAGCGCCGAAGCACTGCACCTACCCTCTCCTACACTCTCTCGCACCACGTGCTCCGGTTGCTAGGGGCGAAGATAAGCGCCCGCGCCCGCAGCTGTTGCTATGGGAGAGGGAGTGAGAGCGGAGAGATAACACCTGCCGGCGCGCGGACAACGCCGCGGACAACGCCGGATGCGCCTGACATAGCCCGACTAAGAAATGCATTCGCATTTAAAAAGCACTTTTTGTGCAGCCTCTTCCCCTTTCGAGCACAGCGCGTGGAAGGGTATACGAGCCACTGTTTGCTGAAGCCTGCCGAGATAGCGCGTGCCCGAGCGTACGCGACCACGCCCTCACAATCAACGTTCACAGTAGCTCCTCGGCCGACACAGTTTCCCCCCTCCTACGCGGACGTTGTTTCCTGCTCCTTCAGGACGGACGGGGTGTTTCAGTGGCAGACCTCGCACGCGAGCTGATGTTATCGCATGTGCCCCCCGTGCGACGGATATGGGCCGCAGGGTTGCCGTTGGTGGCTACTTTGCGCCAAATTGGCTACTTTTGGACCCCGTTGGCGACGAAAATTTCCAGTTGGCGCCATGGCTCTTTTTTAAACTTGTGGTTTTACTTATTCAAAATGGTTTAATTTATTCATCAATTGTAAATACTTTGTTGATAACACCGCTTCTGTTCTATTTGGCTAGAAATTAGGCGATAATATCAAATGACATGGCTACTTTGGCTTCTTTTGGCGTGAGTTCTGGCGCCTTTTCATGTCCACCCAACGGCAACCCTGATGGGCCGGCTCATTCAATCTCCGCTTCAGCGGCTTTCATCGCCCCCGCTCGCGAACTTTACTGGCAGGGATAACATACGATGCGTGTGGAGATGTAATAGATTTGGACGTTGTACAAAACATGACGGTGACGGCGGCGGCATAGACCCGCCGAGAGTGTCCATAAAATTGATATCGCAAAAAAAGGTGTTTTTTTTTTTATTATACTGCAGCCGTTGGTACGAACAGTTCCCACGACTGTCATGCCTCTGCTCTCATTGTATGCATCTCTTTTTATTAGGCGCGTAAATATTTCTATGTCAATTGAACGAGAGAACAGTGCGACCATAACTCCCGCCCCCCTATTCTTTACGTAAGCAGGGTCACTGAAAGTAAATAAGTGCGTAAAACAAGGCAAAATTCTTGGTGGTAGGGGGGCTTTGAACCTAGGACCTCAGTTTCCGAAAGCGAGTGTCTTGCAGATAAGCTTTCGCTAAATTTTTTTATTGGACTAGGTTTCACTCCCACATTTCCAGAATGTGTGTATAGTGACACGTATGAAAGTGTGACAATGCCGATAAAAAGAGACTTGAAAGCAGGATAGTTTCTCTGAAGGCCTTGCAGTATTTCGCGGTGGCACACAACAACCCTCTCTAGCACAGCATGTACAGCCGACTTGCAGCATTGTACGTATCAGTAGAATTTTTCAATTGAGAAAATGTAATGCCAACCACGCGTTGCGATGACTGCGGGAAGCGCCTTTCAGCGGACCGTTCCAAGAGCTGACGAACGTTAGAGAGAAGAACACCGTGACGATGCCGTCCGATAACCAGAGCTTGAGGGAAGGCCACAACCACCAATTTTGGTGACGTACTTAGAAAGTTCACAAAATAGATTGGGCATGTATTGTCTTTTTTTTTTTCATATATCACTTTGAAATTAAAATCATGGGGGGAAAAAAACTTCGTGTCCACTGCTCTATAAAGCAAATTACAACATTCGTTATAATTTATTTATTTCTTATTTTGTCGCTACTCATTGCATACAGTAAGTCACTGATTAAGATGACACATTCAGTAGAAAAATTACAGAGCTACCACGCAGTGGCGCGTTTGGAGTTTTCACCTTTGGAAACGAGGCTAATCACTGATGTGAATTTGGAAAACAATACCTGTGACTCACTACCTCGTTACCTTTCAGCGGAGGAAGCCAAGTTCAAAGTGTAATATGTTTATTTGCGCCACTTTCCGAGAACCGCGGGATCCTGGCACGAACGAGCGTGCGCGCCTTTTCGGTTGCAGGCTTTATGACTTAAGAAAAATCATCGGCGCAGCAGCAAGGAATATGAATACTGCTGAAAAGGCACTCTAGGACGCTATATTACATATGATTAGAATGTTTTCTTGAACCTCGAATTTTGAGAGTGTTATTGAAAGAGTGGTGGCAATATGGGCAAATAGAGAGAACATCAGAAACTGTACTTCTTGTTTTTTCTTCCGCACAACAAAATGCGGCAACAACCGCAGAATTAAAGCTAGAAAAATGTAGCTCGAGTGCGTTTGATCAGGCCTAGTACAAGTGAGCACATGGCTAGAGAAACAAATGCGAGTGCGTAACAGAACAAGCAATATATATGAGTGTGTGTGTGTGTGTGTGTGTGTGTGTGTGTGTGTGTGTGTTTGTGTGTGTGTGTGCGTGTGTGTGTGTGTGTGTGTGTGTGTGTGTGTGTGTTTGTGTGTGTGTGTGCGTGTGTGTGTGTGTGTGTGTGTGTGTGTGTGTGTGTGTGTGTGTGTGTGTGTGTGTGTGTGTGTGTGTGTGTGTGTGTGTGTGTGTGTGTTTATGTGTGTGCGCGCGCGCGTGTGCTTTTGACGTCTCTGATGAGTAAACTTCTATTAGGACTTTGTATTCAGCACTCGGCATAAACCGTTGGACATCAGTGATTAACATATGCACCTAAAAAAAATTAGTTTCCCCACAAGGGCGAAACAAGGAATGCGATAGCAGCGAATTGTGTTGGTATGCGCAGGAAGGCTGGCAGCTAAGTCTTTTGGATTCGGTCTCACGCAACTCCCCAAAACGCTATTCTAAGATAATAGGCTGTTCCAGGGAGCGAAGCGAATTTTGCACCGTCTCTTCGCGTTGAGAGAACAGCACGTAGAAGGGTACACAAGCCGATCGTTCATGCCTGCCGAGATAGCGCATGCGTAAGCGATCGCGGCCGTGATCTGAGAATCAAAGTTCACAGTTGCTGCTGGAACGACACATCCCCCCCTTCCCGCTGTGCACGTTTCTTTATGCTCCTTCAAGAAGCGTGGAGTGTTTCCTCTCTGCTTGAGCAGCAATCGACGGCAGGCCTCGCACACGGGTGGATGTTATCGCATGCGCACTCCGTGCAACGGAGATTGGTTGGCTCCTTTGATCTCTGCTTCCTCCGCATTCGTCGCTCCCGCTCGAACGCGTTTACCCGCGGGTAGAGCATACGATCCGCGGGGGATGCTGTCAGTTTGGATTTAAAACGGAACATGACGGCAACGGAGATGGCACAAACCGGTCGATAGTGTCCATAATATAATATAATAGTTATGCAATATAAGAGTTAGAACACACCTGAAATTTGTGGCTATAAAAATAGAATTTATTTTGCGAAAACACGCAGTAGGTTATTTCATGAACGAAACAATGCTTCCACGTAGTTCGCCGGCGCAACGGCCAAGTGTGAGCAATGAGCGTCATGGCTATATTATTGGCGATATAATGGAAAATACCCCCTACCCGCAGATTGTACCTATGTATTCCGAAGGAACCGATTTATATTTTCACGTTTACTTAGGAGTGAGCTTAGAATGTTGAGCTCAGTGATATTGGCAACCTGGCAACATATTCTGTATTGCTAGGCGTAACGGAAACAATCTGTTGTATTCGCCTAAGCCCTATTTATACATGTGTCTTGTTCAACAGCTTCATATAAAAGCGACCACAAATATGAAATCGGTATTACTAACGGAACCTCTTTTCTATGAAGTAAGCACTCGAATGCGGGAGATGATCCCAAGCGGCACAAAAACGTCCACGTGGGCTTGAACCTGCCAAAAATACTATCTTGTGTAAAGCAGTTCTTAAGCGTAACTGTCACACATCGTGCTGGCGCTGCTCAAGATTATGCGATACCAAGGAGCACCATAATAATACAGAGAGCGCGTTCAATTAGCGGTCGGTTTAAACTGGGAGCAATTTCAACCACATGTTTACGTAGAGTTTTGACAACTCTATTGCGTATTGTGACCGATAGGAATTTAATGGAACTTGTATGACATGACAGATATTAGTTCACTTACATGAGATAGACATTGGTGGTTTGATGTTGTTGCTGGTGATGTTGATGATGCTGACGAATTTGTCGTGGTATCGGAGGAGGCACCGTGCTCACCATTGCTCTCCTCCTCACTTATGACATTTCTGTGGAAAGAATATGGCACGAAGTCAAATCTGTAGGGTGCAGATTTTCTTTGCCAATACACAACAAGTTGAAAAGGTAACTTTTATGACCAGTCAATGTGAACACCAGAACTTCAATGTGCATAGATAATATGGCAGAGTGCGTCGAGTAAAAATATACCGATCGTGGTTGATAAGAGTCCATTACGTGGGGCTGCTAAGCATGCTATCGAGCAATGAAATCCGTGCTGCGGCAGCAGCATTTTACTGACACGCGTGCTTATTTTTATTCTCCTTGTATACGGCATGGTCTCGCCGATTATAACAGTTACATGTAATTCTTGGCGCTGTGGACAATGTGCCAAAACATTGCAGAATGTCGTACGGGCATGTTTTCGATTGTTTTTAACACGAAAGTGTTTTATGCCGGGACCCATCAATACTTCACAAGACGTAACTTCAACCACGGAAATGACGTTGGTAAAATCCACATGAACAGATCAAAAAGTCAAACCCGAGTATGGCAGCTCCACAACTGTAAAACCTAAGGAAGTGCGTCGCACCATCAGCACGGGCGCCCAACGATTCCCGTTCGTGGAGTTCGCACAAGTCCGCTTACCAAAGCGTCGATGACGCCAATGTCTGAGGTGGGCTTGTAGGGTTTCCCGGCCCGAGTAGAATCTTGTTGGGGAGATTCCCAAACTCTCTGTGCGACACATTCGCTACTTTTTGCTGCGCTTTATCGACTGTTAGGGCAGTTGAGATACGCATCATCTGCAGCGCGTTCCGTCAAGTTGTTTCGCCCATCAGACGTAGCAGTAACGCCGCGCCGGTAAAGCCTAAGGGGAGGGGCATTCGCTCACTCGGCGAGGCGGTGGCGACCTCTTTCGCCGGCCCCGGTGTTCGCCGCAGATTTTGATGCGAAGCAGCTATGCTCGACCCTACCTCCCGTGTGAGACGCCGTCCACTCTAGCTACCGCTCCTCCCGCCAGAGGCGCTTCTCAAGGAATTTCTTGAGGAATCCGCTAGAAGGTGCTGGTCCGCGCGCCATAAACCCAGGTTGAAGCGTGGTAGGGCGGTAGCGCGCGCATTCCTTCAGTGACGCTCAATGGGAGCGCATCGGTTTGAGCGGTAAACAGCAGTCTGACTCATCCGCAGCTGCTGCTCGGCGCGCTGGAGCCGCTGCCGCGAAACGGCAGCGGCGCCAAGCCGACCCTGAACTTCGTGCAAGGGAAGCTGAAGCTCTACGGAAACGCCACCACGCCGCTTCTGAAGAGACGAAGGCTCGCGCGGCTGCCGCGCAACGTGAGCGCAGGGCAGCGGACCCAGAGTTCCGCGCATTTACGGGAACCCCACGTCGCCCCTAGCTGCTTCGCATGCCCATTAGGGTTCCCTTACGGGGAGATGTGTCTAATTTTTTGAAACGTGTTAAGCGATTTTAGTTAATTATTGCGATTACTTCTTGATTATTTCTGTTAATTATGGTATAGAAAACCTTGTTCGTTCATATTAACCCGGTTTTGAGCATTGCGAGGCTTGTTATCGAGCCTGTATTGCACCCTTTTATCGGTTATCGAGCGTCATCTTTCTCTTCATCTCGGTTTAACTTTCTCGGTTTAACTCCTCAATATATTTTTTTTCGCAAATAATTGCCATCGTTACTAAAGAGCACTATGACACATGCAAATCGTAGGTTGCGGTGGTATTCTCCGTCAGCGTTGATTCCTACTTCTTCGCAGCCTCACTGTTTAAATACTTCTTTTAAGCTGTTGGGAATATTGAACCCCGTTTGGATACTATATATCCTTGTCTGGGTCATTTTTCTATCGTAATTTTATTGTTTTTTTTTTCGGTGAAGAAGTAAGGTAGCTGAGGGGTCTTCGTAGATACCGGCTAAGCTATTTACATAAGCTTTAGGTACTGCTTCTCGAAATAGTGCTAGTACAGCGCCGCTACAGAACATCTGCAAATTGAAAGAACGAGCGCAATTTCCGCTTCGGGTGTTCCCCGTCTTTTCGGCACAATTTGTGACGCCAGCAATCCGTTGACGTGATGTAATGAAGAAATAAGCATTCGATTGGTTCATATATGACGGATATAAGTTGCGAATTGTCCCTTGCTCTGCTTTGCCATGCAGTTGCACGGCCATTCTGCTTTGTCTCGCATGACTATTGGGCGTGATCAACTGGTTTCTGTTCGTTTTGTGCGTTCTCGACTGCGCAAGTGGAGATGATAGCGTGTAGCCAAAAGTGCGGAGTCCTGATCGCCTCAACGCTCAGTGCTGACATTGCGCACGTTGTTTATGAAGAAATAAGTTGCGAGGATGGTAAGCGATGGCGAGAAGGAAGCCACTCTTTCGATTTGGGATAAAGCTAAATAAAGTGGTCTGTTGTGGGCCATGCATTTCGCTTTCGCCGATAGTCTTATGCTCCACATGATTAACCGAAGGCGCCACTACACACTCTGTGGAGAAGTTTGTTTGGGTTGTGGAGGCACCAAAGGGCTACCAAGGAAGCCTTCTATAAGGCACTTCACTGTGTTGACCAGTAAACTATTTGGAGATAACAGTATATTATGCATTCTGTAATAATACTGCTAATGTCAATAAGTGAAAGGTTGCAACGAGCAATACAACAAAGAAAACTATCAGGAGAAGAAAAATGGATTCAATTTTCTAGGAAGATGTGCTAGTGAAGGTGCCACATAAAAATGACTATGAGAAAAGAATGGCACCGAGGAGAGAAATTATGGACAACTTTAACTACGAAGAAATAAGACAAATACTCACATCACCATTACTGTGAGCGCGAGCAATAAAACGAATGGTAATTTCAAAGTCGGCATTGTAGCGCTCGTTGCTGCACACGCCCTCTAGTTTGAGTGCGAATGTCATGGTGAAAGACTCGCGTGTTTATATACCTGCGGGCCTCAGCACTACAGAGTATACCACGCACCCTCTTTTTTTTTCAGATGCGTGGTCTAAAAGTAAAACTAAATACCGATCACCTTCACTCGGAAGTATCTTCGTGCGTTTGCGTTAATGCACTAATTATAGCTATCTCGGCTACATACTGCAGTGGAAGATGACATTTAGAAAGGAGTTCATTTTAGAACAATATATGGCGAAGAACGTAGAGAAAAACGTTCAGATGTTTTTTTAGAGTATGGTACGTACGCATGAGAAAATTTGAAGACACGCAGCTACAAGCGTCATTATTGGTGCACTTACAAATGTGAACAGTGATCTCAAGTACGCTCGAAAACAAGCGTAGATAAGTAAACAATAACTTATATACAAGCTCTTAAAATCTAGCGAGGTCACTGCTCGATTATGGGTCATTCCACGCCAAACGTCCCAGCCATCTTGGCGACCATCTCAAATGTAGCTCAGTAGGGCTTTCGTGGCCTTGTGCATGCCCGAAGCCGTGGGCCAAGGTCCCAGAATCTTCTTTTCAGACAGCGGTCTTGTATCGAGACGATCGAGTTTTGCTCCTAGAACACGTCGATGTGTCTGGTAAGAAGGACAGTGGCACAAAATGTGTTCGATGGTTTCCTCACAGCCGCATGAGTTGCATGCCGTACTGTTAGCCATTCCTATGCGATGAGAGTATGCATTCGTAAATGCCACACCCAACCACATGCGGCACAACAAAGTTTCATCTCGACGGGAGAGTCCGGATGGCAAGCGAAGTCGTAAATTAGGGTCGATAGAGTATAAGCGCGAGTTGGAGAAACCCTGCGTATTCCATGGCTGAAAAGTGACGCGGCGAGCAAGCGATTGCAGTTGTCGCGCCGCGTCCGTTCTAGAGACTCCGCGAGCGTCTATGAATCACCAGCGTGTGTTTATGTCGTGTGTGTTATTACTGACTGCTCATTTCCGTTCCTTTTTTCTTTCTTTCTTCTCTATCTTATCTATTATTCCCCCCTTTCCCCCCACCCCACGTGTAGGGTAGCCAACCGAGCTTAGCTTGGTTAACCTCCCTGCCTTTCTCCTTCGTTCCTCTCTCTCTCTCTCTCTCTATCTCAAATGTATTCGAAAAAAATCGTGCTGGTTTGCTGCATTGAAAACAGTGAATTGGTAGAATATTACGGAGAGAAAAAATGTTTTGGTCATGTGCGTGCCTTCCGAATTTCCCAGAATGTCGTCTGGGTGTTGTTTGTGAGAAAATTTATTCTAAATGTTTGGTTTCTTGTTTCTACACCAAATTTGGTTTATATAATAAGCAAAGGCGTTTGTGTAAGGTGTTTGAAGCTCAATAATATTAGCGCAATATTTATGCCATATACGCCTCGAAAAATTTAGCCAAAATGTTCTAAGTTTGAATTTTTTTCCATTGCAAGATTGCGCCTTGTATGAATAACTAAGTCATGAATACTTAGTCTACAGAAGGTATATTTTGCGCAAAAAATATTTTCAGACCCCTCAAGTTTCTGAACTTGATGAGAAAAAATCACGAATTTCAGAAAACCGTCATTTTTGTCCACATTGTGACGCAATTTGCACCACGTGGTGTTCCAATTAAAAATCAGCTTTATACCTCAATCGAAAGCAAATGAACAGTTCTTTTTACATGGCAAGTTTTATCATTACAATTTTTGTTTTAAGGAAGAAAATAATTTTTGAAGTTTCTCATTGGCGGCTATCTTCCCATTTCGTCATACGACAGCTTCGGTTGAAGTTCCCCATTGTCGTCAATGGGGAAACTTCAAAAAATTTTTTCTTCCTTAAAACAAAAATTGTAATGATAAAACTTGCCATGTAAAAAAGAATTGTTCATTTACATTCGATTGAGGTATAAAGCTGATTTTTAATTGGAGCACCACGTGGTGTAAATTGAGTCACAATGTGGACAAAAATAACGGTTTTCTGAAATTCGTGATTTTTTCCCATCAAGTTCAGAAGCTTTAGGGGTCTGAAAATATTTTTTGCGCAAAATATACCTTTTGTAGACTAAGTATTCATGACTCAGATATTCATACAAGGCGCAATCTTGCAATGGAAAAACTTCAAACTTAGAACATTTTGGCTAAATTCTTCGAGGCGTATATGGCAGAAATATTGCGCTAATATTACTGAGCTTCAAACACCTTACACAAACGCCTTTGCTTATTATGTAAACCAAATTTGGTGAAGAAACAAGAAACCAAACTCTTAGAATAAATTTTCTCACAAACAACACCCAGACGACATTCTGGGAAATTCGGAAGGCACCCACATGACCAAAAATTTTTTTTCTCTCCGTAATATTCTAGCACTTCGCTGTTTTCAATGCAGCAAATCAGCACGATTTTTTTCGAATACATTTGAGATGGTCGCCAAAATGGCTGGGACGTTTGGCGTGGAATGACTCTTATGGAGGTGTCTGAATATCGACGTCTGTGGGCGCTGTTTCTAAGACGTCTTAGTCACTAAACACTGTTTCTATACTTTCCACGAAAAAAAAACGTGCACCCGTTTGCGACAAAGGTATGAACGGTGAAGGGTTTCCTGACTTAGATAATTTACTCGCCTTCTGCCAACACCTGCCCCATCACATCTACTCGAATACTACAAGCAAGCGTTAGCACTGGTTAATCATGGTTAGCGTCTGCTGCATACTAAAGGCTAATGACGGCAAGTCTTGGCTTAACTTTTAATGTTAATGAATGATTGCTAATGTCAGCTAGTGCAGTTTAATGATAGCTGACGTGTATTATAGTGCCTGCAAGCAGGAGCTAAGTGATGGCTAACGTAGACTGATTCTGTGTATTGGTAGCTGAATGAGCTAGCTAATACTGCGTAATTCATATCTAATTGTACGTGACATTATTTAATGTTAACTAAAGAATCGCCAATGTCGGCCAGTGTTGGCTCATTTAGGCTTCATGATCGCTAATATTGTTAGGTGTTGGCATATGTGAATTAAATAATATGTAGGCACTATCAGAAAATTCCTGAGCTGAATGTTCCAGCCGTTCACGTTCACGTCTACGGGAACTCTACAATACGCCAAGGCTTAGAAATTTGTAGGTCAACTAAAACTCTGCAGCGAGGCAAACGCACAGTACTTAGAAATAACAGAGCGCTGAGATCGTTGGTAAGCATTCATTCTGAAATACTGGGACAGCAAACACAGACGCAAGAAAGAAGTCACGACGCCACAAACTGTGTCTTGACTTCCTTCTGGTCGATGTACACCGCGCGGTCGAGAACACGGATGACAAGCAGAAGGGGACAAGCGCAGACTATATGATGAAGGTTTATTTGTCCCATACCACATATATATGACTGAAACAGGAAAAAAGAAAAAAAAAAAGAAAAGTTTGCTGTTAACGAACAATGAAGAACAATTTTTTTCTTTTTCTTGTTTCAGTCATATATATGTGGTACGTGAAAAATAAACCTTCAGTTGATGGTCTGCGCTTGTCACCGTCTGCTTGTCTTCTCTACCGCGCAGTATACATCGATCATGAATCACCAACTGGCCCACTCGTCCACTGTCTGGTGTACGTGTTAAGACCAGCCTTTCAGAATGACACGCTAGTTTTGTTCGCGCGCTTCCCCTGGCTGCCATTCAGGTGCAGTTTGCCATTACCACGCGGAAATGCGCTTCCATAGCCATTTAAAGGGACTTTCTCCTCACTTCTTGGTGGACTGCTTTAAATGTTGAGCACTTTAGGGGGGGCAGAGTGTCGTATGCTGTCGTTGTCGCTTGTCGTAACGCAGGCAAAACCATATATTGGGCGTGCGCATGCGCCAAAGAGAAGTCTTCTTCCTCTTGTTCTTCGAGTGCCTTGATGATGAAATTAACGCAGTCAGAACTACATATAGCACAGCCACCTCTAGCATATCGATCGCGCGCTCGCATCAGAAAGAATTCTTCTTCGTCTTATTGTTCGAGTGCTTGATCGTTATATAAAGTGCAGACATTACCAGTATGGCTCGAGAAACACGACAACACAAACCACGTATAAAAATTGAAACAGGAAAAAAAGCGAGAAAAAGAAAGAGAGGGAAAGGGAAAACATAGGAATAAATGTAGAAATAAACAGAAATGAATAGAAAAAAAAACACCGAAAATACTGGAAAAAAAGACACGAAAGAAAGAGAGAAGAAAACAAAGAAAAACTGAAGACAAATAAAGGAGGCTGCCCTGCTCCGCACTTTCTTCAGGCTTGGTACCATTAGGGCAAAGCTGCCTTAACGTCACTTCTAGGTGTATAAGTTTTTTCTTATCAACGAAATCTAGTCTATTCTCCGTCTTCGAGCAATCGAGACTCATATTGCTCGCTTTTGTTCGACTGAACTCCGAACTGATTCTGCATGAGCTCGTCTTTGTGGTTGTGGTTTTTATGTTGGTTCGTGTTACATAAAGAAAAAAGTAGCTTCATGCTTTCAGGCTAAGTTTGATTGTCAGGCCGGTGTAATCTAGCATTGTTGCTTGCTGGGCTGGTTGGTTCATTTCAGCACTTGTAACAGCGCGCAAAACTGGAAAGGACGGCAGTCACAAAGTGAAAAGAGCGCTGACTTCCAACTGTTTATTCCATTGATGATACCAGGTATAAATACATACCAAGGGCCAGCGGGTAAGGCAAAGAAACAAAGTTAAACGATAAAACAATCAGCAAGAAATGCACTGGGTGATGTTTCTTAATCATCAAGTTTCTAAAAACTTAGCTAATCCTTGGTAAATGCAAGCGATGGCATGCTGATGCATCCCTTTCTCGCACGAGCAAGGCGGTAGAGATTGCTCATGCGGGAAAGGTTTAAAGGAAATGGCCCGTAAGACTGCTGTATCCTTTCATCTTTCTTGAATGTGAATACTTATGTCATGTGGAAAGACGTTTGGCGAGGCTTATTCTCTGAGCACGACCTGTTAAAGGCATGATGCTCCTCGACACCAGTTCACAAAGATGCTGTGGCCACGTTGGTTGACTCTCCTACACAGTGTAGAAATGGCACCGTTTGCCTTATGTCCGCAAACGCGGGTTTAATAACCAATGATGGGGCACTGTGCGGCAATTCCTTCTTGAGGTCCGAACAGGGGGAAGACCTCAAGAGCGATTCAGCGCACTTGCCTGCAGTGCTCTGGACTACGTCGATTTTGTATAGGTCCCTGCGCACTCGGAGAATCCGGGGAATGACGAGGCGCATCGTGTGTCCCGAAGTCTAGCAAACCGGAAGGTGCGCCTCTCGGGCCCCGTTTTCCCGGGTGAGGCACCGATTTATTATAAGGACGTCGCAAATTACCACAAGAACGAACGGAGGCTTTACCCTCCGCCAGATGATGACCTGTGCTTTCTGCTGCCACGTTACACCTGCAAACTTCTTAATCTCATCTACCCACCTAATTTTCTGTCTCCCCCCTCACGCGTTTGCCATCTCTTCGAATCCAGTCAGTTACCCTTAATGACCAGCGGTTATCCTGCCGACGTGCTACGTACCCGGCCCATATCCATTTCTTCTTCTTGATTTCAACTATGATATCCTTAACCCCCGTTTGTTCCCTGACCCACTCTGCTCTCTTCCTGTCTCTTAAGGTTACACCTATCATTTTCCTTTCCATCGCTCGCTGCGGCGTCCTCAGTTTAAGTTGAGCCCTCTTTGTAAGTCTCCAGGTTTCTGCTCCGTAGGTAACTACCGGTAAGATGCAGCTGTTATATACCTTCCTCTTGAGGGATAGTGGTAGACTACCATTCATGATTTGATAATGCTTGCCGAATGAGCCCCATCCCATCCTTATTCTTCTAGTTATTCCACTCTCATGGTTCGGCTCCGTGGTTACTACTTGTCCTAAGTAGACGTACTCCTTTACAACTTCCAGCGTCTCACCACCTATCGCAAAGTGCTGTTCTCTGCCAAGATTGTTCCACATTACTTTAGTTTTATGCATGTTAATTTTCAGACCTACTCTTCTACTTTCCGTATCCAGTTCAGTAATCATAAGCTGTAATTCGTCTCCCGCGTTACTCATCAATGCAATGTCATCAGCGAATCGCAGGTTACTGAGATACTCTCCATTAACTCTTATCCCTAACTCTTCCAAATCTAGGGCCCTGAAAACCTCCTGTAAACACGTGGTGAATAGCATTGGAGAGATCGTGTCTCCCTGCCGTACGCCCTTCTTTATTGGGATTCTGTCGCTTTCTTTATGGAGCACAGGACCGGGTTGATTTGCGAAACATGGGAGAGGCCTTTGCCCGGGAGTGAGCGTAGACAGGCTGATGATGATGATGATGAAATGATGACCTCACGAGAGCGCAGGCCACAATTCTACGCCGCATGCAAACGCAAGCTTTGACCAGTCCTCATAGAATAATCACTAACAGAAAATTCGAACAAAACTGAAAAAAATTATAGTCTAAATACAATAGCTACACAAGATCACATCGTGTGGGGATGTGGGGGTTTCCCCCCCTCCAAAATCGCTCCTACCAGCTCCCTCAAAATTAACATGGGATGAACGCGTCAGAACTCCCGACCGGGAGAAACAGTTGGCCATCGTCTCCTGGGCTGAAAGAGTCGCTTCCCGCGTGGAGCTACTCTGAGGAGCCAGGCAGGTGACTTTGCCAAATAAAAGTTAATACCACCATCACCTGGAGTACCACACAAAGGGCACCACCTGGCGTGGTAACGCGCATTCGCCTGCTAAGGCGGAGCATGACCCTCTTGAAACAGGCCTGAGACCCTCTCTGGGGCTACACACCGCAAGCAGCAGAGTGGTCAGGAGGAGAGGGGACACAAAGGCTGTCATGGCCTGCCAGTTAGAAAGGGCGCGACATGATGACGTGAGCTAGCGCAGCGTGCTGCGCCAGGATGTTTTTACGCCGGGGAGGGGAAAATAAGGCATGCTCTGGAAGGAAAGCCCAGTGCCAATGCCATGGACGCCATGTTTGCGTTTAACGGCGGTTCCCGCTGATCGAGCCGTGCGGGGCCGTTACAACGTGGCAGCAAGCGGAATAAGTGCAAAGTATAGGCGCTCTCGATCCCTACAGTCAATAATTGACTCAGCTGCAAGGGTTGAAGCCGATGCTCTTTCGAACGCCGCTTCCTTCATCGTGCACCCGATTCGTTGTTTATAATGCCCTGGTTTAACTTTAGGAAACTAGGAAGTCAGAACGTCTGCCATCGACGTCAAACCCGAACGACGTAGTTCAATCATGGAAAATGACCAAGACCCCTGTGTTTTTTTTTTGTGTGTGCACTTGTTGGAGGCTGTGAAACATGTGAGCTAAGAATAAATAAAAAAAAACCACGCGGCATAGTCATGGCTTCGCTGTTTTTAGTATACGTTGCGCAAGCCATTATTTTATTGCCATGTCTGCTACATGCTGAATGTGTTAGCAGACTAAACCGCTTAATATTTTTTAGGCAGTGCAATATTTTACACTACCAAAATGAAAGCACGTTGCATATGAAACTGCAGTTTCTTTACCATCATAAACTCTACCAGAAACCTGTGTTATGAACCACTGATCCACTTTATATCTCCAGAACTGAAAACCAAGAACCATTCTGCAGATCTACCGATATTGGGCGTCAGACCTTCATACTTAATCGAGGTAGGGGCTATTGGCCGTGCTTAGTGAGCAGTAAATTATCCAGGAAGCACCCCCTTCCTGTCTTTCCGCCTAGTCCTCCTTTCCATCCTTCCTTCCAATAAGCGCCGGATCATTCAGCCGCAGCTGAATAAGTGGCCACCAGCAAGTAGGTATACTGTAAGAGGTACTCTAAAACACTCTTTTCTATTCCCACCCCTGTAAATGCCAAAAAGATGTTTTCGCTCAGAAAAGACTGAAGTGCTTATGGTCTAACACATAAATACACGACCCCTTCACGAGCCCATCCTTGTCGTCAACAAGAGACCTGTAGCTGCCCCGAAACGTGAAGTATGGTTATTTCCTTTTAAACAAAGGAAATGGCTGCTTTGTTTTGACGAAGTCGTCAGTAGGTTTTATTGTTACCCATTCGGTTGGGAAGTCTGAACGTGAATGTCAAACGCGAGGTACTTTTTTTTTCATATATACAATACTTTAAGACTACGGTTAAAGGGCCCCTCACCAGGTTTGACAATTTTGAGCTGACGAGCGCAATGCATACACTGGGTGTTCACGATCACGTCTGCCAAAATTAGCAACGCTAAGCGCCGCGGAAATGGGTCCAATTTCAAGATTTACGCAGCTTGCCCTTCTTCTCGCGGATGTTCGCCCAGAGAATGAGGGGATGACGTACACGATGGAATGGCCCTGAGTAGATGGTAGTGCTGTGACGTCGTTCCTCTGCGTAGACGACTGGGCTCTGACGTTGCCAACAGTAGCATGTGACACAGGCGATAATTATTTGACAGGACGTGTAGTTTGCGTAATTTGTTGCTTACGCAACAGCACAAGCGCATATGCGCTTGTACTGTTCCCGTCTCTCTTCGTCCACGTTTATCGCGCATTTTTCTTGAAACACGGAATACCAACTCGCCCAACAGTCCATTCTTCTAAGTTATATTCCACGCGATGTACCAATAAACTTGAAAAATGCTGGTGCTCTAAAGGTCATCGTTGATCTTTAGCTAGGCGCTTTCCCCGACGCACCTTTTGCGTTTCAGCATGACTGGGCGCACCGGTACACACCGCATAAGTTGTGAAAAAGAACACAGAAAATCGTAGGACCACTGTCCTCTTCTGGTTGCGAAATTTTGTGAATATATATGAGAATACACGTAAAAGCAGCCATGGTGTGACACCCTGTTTACGCGGCCACTGTGGACGAAGTAGCCGTTCGCGAAGAGTGGGAGAATGTTCGAGCGTGACCTAACTTTGTGCCACAGCCGTAGTCGTCACTATCCTCTAAAATGGCAGTATGTTTTATTATTATTTCATAATAATCGAAGTGAGCATCTCTGTGTGGTCGCTGTGATATACCGTGATTGTTTCTGCGACTATTTTCGCGCTGTTCATCCTGTTGTCTTTAATTTCCCTGGTCTACCCATGGCAGTCATAGTATGAACTGATTGAGTTGTTTGACTGGTGTCTATTTTATATATGAAAGCGTGCAACAAACGCGGGGAGCAGAGCAGGTCGTTCGACGTCATTCGAAGCCCTCGTGTGGAGAGCAAAGCAGCTGGAAGCTAACCTTTCCGTGAAAGCACGGGAGGGTGTTCCCGCTGTTCGCAGGCGCCTTATCATCCATCACGCGGTTTAGGGATAATGCTTGTTTTTTTTTTGTTTTCTTTATTGAAACGATACTGACCTCTATGCTGTACGTCTGATTACAAAGAAACATATCCCGTTTGCATTCGTTTGTTAAAGAGACCCTAAACTACTCAGTGGTCGAAATTTAGTTCTAATAATATTAACTGGGGTTTTACGATATGATTATAAGGCGTGCCATAGTGGATGGCTCCGCAAGTTTTGACTGTCTCGCGTTGTTTTACGTGCAATAACATCGCACAGTACACGCGCCTCTATCATTTCGCGAGTGGCCATATTCTCTTACACCAGAACTTCGTTGAGTTGCGTGAGACTGGATGTAAAAGAGTTAGTAGCCAGCCTTCTTCCGTTAAACGTTGCAATTTGTTGCTGACACATTCACTGCTTCGCCGTTCTTGTGGAACCGTGATTATTTTTGCATGCGTGTCGCACGCTTGATCTATGTAAGCGTGAGGGTTTAGGAAGCGAAGCGTCGGTTTAATAATTATGAATTTCCAGTGTGTGCTTGTCATCGTCTATTCTCTCCTCTGTGTTCCAGGTTTGCGCCTATCAATTACTTCCTAGCTATGTCTACCTAACACCTTGCTAAGTTAGAATTGTCCTGCCATTGTTTAGAGTGCAAGGTTATGGCTATGTAGGGTTATGACCGTGATGGCGACCGTGCCCCCCCGATGTTGCATTCTAAACACTGTTCACCTCCCACTATGGGCGTAGCCAAAAAAAAAAATTGGTGAAGCGGTCACTTCGCCGCGCAATGCTTGAAACAGCAAAACTGGACAATCTTGAAGACTAAAATGGTTGCTTCTAGGTTGTTTGTAGACCTTAGCTAGGGGATCCAAGGTTGTTTCTACGTTAATTCTCAGCGCAGAGAGGTTCGAGTTAAACCAGACAGTCCCAGACAGGACACATGTGTCCAAACACCAGGGACAGAACCTCCCGCTGAAACCAAGCGTTCGCGCCTGTGATCAATCCACAGGCACGTCGTTGTTCCTCAGGCACTTCGGGGTCTTCTCGCAGTCGCCGTTGCCTTTTCCGTTTTCTAGTATTCTCTCGTTGTACGTACTCTTATTCTTCGGCTTGCCACCGTCGCTTCGCAACCATGTATTGGGCTAACTGTTGCGCTCTTCATTTTAGCACACCAGTGGTGAGTAGTGGGATGTGTCCAATTTCTGTGGCGCATACCCGTTTGTGATGATGATAGTTTTCTGATAGGCCGATCACATAATTACGGCTAGCTTGAACATCTTCGCTCTTAAAATTTCTTTCTGAGAAGGTGAAGGGGAGGTTGAACAATATTTTATTTACGTTCGTACGTGTGTTAAAATGCGTTTGTATGTACATATATGCACAAGAAAAATTGCAAATTTGCGGAGGCGGGAGGGATTAAGCCAACTGAATTCCCCCCCCCCCCCCCCCCCCCGTTCCTTACTACGCCAGTGCCTCCCACCTTAACTCCTGAAATTGGGCACCACAGGTTAGCCTTCTGAGAAACATGTCATCGCTTCATTTTAAAGACGATAGTCTTTCTTGGGATACTTAAACGTAGAAATTTTGGTCTGTCTGTCTGTCTGTCTGTCCATCTGTTTCTCTGTTTGTCGGCACGTCGCACGATTCAGTTAGTTGGCCAAAGTTTAACCCCCTGCCTTACGACCTCCAAAGTTGATCGAGAAGCATGTGTTCATACGGGTGAGCGTGGGCAATTAAAATCAAATATTACGCATACCTGAGGCACAACATCAATACCTTAGTACTATTCACACTGTTCCTTTAAAACACAATCTATAGATACGTAATTATAAAGATCATAGTGTTTATTACGCGGCGCTGAAAACGCGGCGCTGAAAATGCGCCGCTGTGTACAAGACAAGTCTTCGCCCAGTGATTTAACTTCGACGCGTCGTGCTGCCACCTGGCAGCAGCATAGTTCAACACAAGCCGATGTTCCCCGGTAGCGCTGTAGATGACGTCCTCTTCTGTTTTATCAATGCCAGCCAGATGCGGCTGATTCATCGTAGAAGAGCGCTGTCTCAGGCAAGGCAAAACATATATGGCCGCTTGATGAAATACGACCCACTCTACAAGATATGATCAGAGAACGCAGAGAAAAGACCGACGACCAAATTTCAGCGGAGAAACGCCGGCGTCCGTCTAAGCGTGCCCGGAAAACGTCCGAAAAACGAGCCCAGCGGCTAGCCCAGCTATTAAATTGTGGTACTCATGCCGCTCATGCAATGCAGTCGGCACAAGACTATCGTCTTTCGACGACATTTGCAGCGAAGCACGCAGATAAGCGGCCAATTTTTTATTTCTGCATCTTTTGAAAACAACTTGTTTTCCATTGAACATGACCGATGGAAAGGGTGGGGGGGGATGCGATGTGGTAGAAATTGTCCCTCTCCCTCACACCACATACACAGTGAGGGAGGGCCCTGTGCACGGCTATTCTATCAATTCCTCGCCTGTAGCGAGAAACTGACATTTCTGCAATGCGAACCGAAAATTATTTATTGCCTTAATTTTTGGGCCCTGAGAGAGACAGGAACTCAACTAAAGCAGTATTATGTCATTATCTGCAGTGGGCGGATTGAGCGTACGGCACTTCCATTTCCCATTTTCGTGTTCGGTGCACTGACAGCCGCGGCCGCACTCGCTGTCACCACTACCTGGGGAGCATGCCTGGAAAGATAAAAGTGCTCATGTAAATTTAAGGGGCATATCATAGCTATATTCGTTCATAAGTAGACTGGGATGATCACTTGCAACTTGTAACAACTTGAAATATAGGTGTGCCAGCCATAAAAACACATTTCTTCTAACGGATCCGTGAACACTCTGAACTGTCAAATTTTGTTTGAAATGAGAAGGCCCTTACCTATCGCGTTCAGAGTAACATATAAGCGAACTGCTATAGGAATTGAAGGGATTGATTGAGCATAGTCGCTTTTACGTTTTAACGCGACAGCGTTAAAGAGCTCGTTTCGCAGATATTCCGGTGTCGGCGTCATTGGCTGTGAGCGAAAACTCGTCATCTTGTCCATGACCGAAAGGCCGAGAAAGATGCAATAAAAAATAAAAATGGTTGGTTCGAAGTCAGAATCGAACCCACTCCCTCTGCGTGGCCAGCAGGTGTTCTACCACGATACTACTTGAAACTTTATTCCTTCTCTTGGTCATCCGAGTTATAGCATCCCACGCCGGACAAAATCAGCGCCGCGGGGGAGCGGTCGCCTGGCGCACATGTCGGGGAGCGAAGCCGATGATGAGGAAGAGGACGAGGAGAGCGCGTGCGGTCAAGTTATTGCATCGCACGCTAGAAAAGCAGAGGGCAGTCATGATGATGATAGTTTTTATGAACGCGTAACGACATAATGAAGAGCAAGTAATAAAGTCAGTCAAGGCACCTAATACTCAAGTGAAAGTATCTCTGCCACCGCAGTACCAAAAGTCACATGACCTGAATGTGAGACTATCCGCCCTTCCAACTTTTTATGTGACTGTGCGGCGCGTTCCGCGCAGGCCTAGATATTTTCAAAGGCTAACTTGACTTTGATTTCATTTCAAAACATTTTTCTTGGGGATGACAAGCCTGAACGCAGCAATAATTTGCCTGCCACTAGCCCTCTTACCCATAAGTTGCTTAAATGATCGGACGCTACTTAAACAATAGTTTGGAATTCTCCAGCATGTCAATGACAGGTTTTTGTTGACCTTCAATGCACGTTGACGCTGAGTTTTGTAGACATTTATGCGTGACAAACCAAAAATAGGTGAATACGAGCTGCAATTATAAACAAACTACCTCTGATTTAAGCGTTAAATGAGCTGAATGATATGCATTCAAGCTGTCATATCTCAAAATATGGCGGATATTCTTGCCTCAACTAAAGATTTTGTTTGTAAGGCCGCGCACTTCCGCAACACTGATCATGTGTATTCCGAGGTTTCATCCCGTCACTCACACATGTTGTTCTGCTATGCAAACTTCGGATTTTAACGACGCTGTAAGCAGTGCGGTGAAGGTAGAAAACCAGAGGCATTGCGCCAGCCAACATAAAACCAGCGATCACACTGTAAGGAGGGTGTTAAAGGGACACTAAAGCGAAACAATGATTTGGTTTAGATTGACAAACTGCACTCTGAGAACTCTAATGACATATGTTTCACTCTCATAAGTTCATTATTAGTGGAGAAAATCAAGGTTGAAGTTTAATTTTTAAATTTGGCGCGGTTATCTGCGCGCGTGACGTCAGAAATTCCAAATGTATTTTTCGTAATTTCGCGACATTGGCTCGATGAAATTTTCTTAAACTTCGTATGCTAGGTCTATGGCACCCACAGATGACAACACACCTCATTTTTGTCGATTAGAAGCTACGTAGGACTCAGTAGACGCCTTCAGAATCTATGACGTCACGGTGTTTGGTGCGGGAATCTCATGGTGGCGTCTCCACCCGCATTTTCTTTTCGCGTGTGTTCTCGCTTACCAAGCGTTGTGTCGTGGCAAGAGTGGTGTTTTCGGGATTGTGAAATTGTACTTAACTTAAGGGCGAAAGGGAGGCAACCCTGGTCGCCGAAGGGAGCGGACGCACATCACGTCGGCTCCGTCTTCCAAGAACAATTTGCCAGTGATTTTCGGTCATTCAACCTATGAATTTTACAACAACGCGTGCGGGAAGTCATCAGGATTCTACTGACACCGAAATTCAAGGTGGGATACGACTTTTTTACCGAATTCGAAAGGTTTTTGACCTGCACTTGACCGGCCCGACGCTGACGCTAGCCAGCCAGCCGAGGAAACGCGCTGAGCGCTTCCCCTGACGCGGGCGCTCGCTTCGCCCATTAACGATGGAAGTCCAAGTGAACGGGGAGGATATCTCCCCCAAAGAGTTTCTGGAGGGCACGGGTTGGTGCACCATCGGATCCAAGACCCAAGTTAACCGCCAGAACGCGCTGAGCAACGCCCAGAACGGAGCCTCCTCCCGCACCGGCGAGGGAGCGGACGGCAACCGACAGCGTTCGCGTCAACAACAGCATCACGTCAAGCAGCAAGTCATCAGAAGCAGCAAAATGCCACTACTCCCACGAAACGATTTCAAGATCGTTATACGACCACGAGGAGGCCTCGACGTGGCCACCACCGGAACCGTGCGCCTTGCATCGGCCATTTACCGGGCGGCCAACGTACCGGCGCATGAAGCAGGGGAGGACACGGTGTGCTCCAACAATCGCCAAAACATCATAGTCGTGAGCACACCCCACGCTACTCACGCCGCTAAGTACAGACAATTACAAGCCATCACCATCGGCGACCGCCGCCACGAGGTCAGTGCCTATGAGACGGCCCCTGACTACACGGTGAAGGGAATAATCAAGGGCATCCCGTTGGAGGAGGACGCCAGGTTTATTCACACCAACATCGTTCACGCACGCAACCCTCAAGCCCTGGCAGCCAAACGGCTCAGTAACACCACGACCGTCATCGTGGCGTTTGAAGGACCGCGAGTGCCCACCTATGTCAGGTACGGTGGCGCCCTTCTTCGCTGCACCCTGTATCGCAAGCAAGTTGACATGTGCCACTGCTGCGGGAGACTTGGTCACCGCATGGACGTGTGCCCAAATCCTCAGGACAAAGTGTGTCGCGGTTGTGACGCCCCTAACCCAGGCCCCGACCACCAGTGCTCGCCCCGTTGCAAGCTGTGCGGGGGGCACACACATGACGGCGGATCGTAACTGCCGCGCAAGGTACAAGACCCCCTACATCGTGACGAAGAGGCAATGGGAACGACGCAGGGCCGCCGAGGAGGCGGAGGCCGCTGCCACCACCGATCCCGCCGGCAAGCCCCGCTCAAGATCCAGGACCCCCCAGTCGAAGCCGCTCCCGATCCCGGAGCCGCACACCGGGGCCCCGGAAGCAGCAACAACGCGGAGCTCGCAGCTGCACACCTGGAGGGACCCCAACGAGGGACGCCAAGGCCACTGATTCGGTGAGCTTTGCAGATGCGGTCAAAGGGAAACGCGCACCAACCGCGGAGGCTGGCGGCAAAACAGACACTAAGATAGAGACGGAGATAACTCAATTAACACAGGCGATGCATACGATGCAAAAGCAAATAGAACGCATGCAGGCACAGATTCACGCAAAGGACGAACTCATACGACAACTCCAGTCTGCCGCGAACAGCGAGACTGATCCACAGGCAATGCAGAATACTCAAGAAGAACTCATAGAGGACGATGAGGTCGAAGGCCCCGATACTAAACGCAGACCCGCTAGCACCCTTACAAAGGCAGTACGTCCCAAGCGTACACGCGCAGCAATACGCGACGCCCGACTGGAGGCACTCGAGGCTCGCTTAGGCAGTCTCGAGGAAACTATCACCGCGACCATCACGCGTACCATCCAGCAGAGCTTGGAGAGCGTTCACCTCAGATTGTCCAGATTAGAAGCTGCCAACAGCGCGCTGGTGACGTCGCATAGCGAAGCGGCGCCACGCACGTAGCACCGCGTAAACATGGCCCGACACTCCTCGAAACAAAAACACACGATATGGCAGTGGAACTGCAGAAGTTACCAAAACAAACGAGCGCACTTACAGCAATACCTGAAAACGATCCCCGAACGCCCAGACGTCATCATACTGCAGGAAACAAACGGTCCCGCCAAACTTTCAGGGTACCAGTCTATAACAGGCAAGGCGGAGAAACCAAACGTCACCACGCTGGTCAAGCGAGAGCTCACGGCTATCGAACACGACACCCAAGTTAAGGATATTGAAAACATCCTCGTACAACTAATTCCACCGCGCAAGACGCCCGACAGCATCTTCGTACTCAACGTCTACAGCAGTCCCAGATGCCGCAAACACCGCTTCCATGTCCTTTTCAAACGAGCACTCGATATCGCCCAGGGGCAACAACTCTTCATTGGGGGCGACTTCAACGCGGTGCACACGGCGTGGGGTTACAAACACGATCATCCAAAAGGCAGGCATTTGTGGGAAACGGCGCAACACGCTGGCCTCGAGCTAGTCACTGACCCAGCGGCACCAACAAGACAGGGCAACAGCGTCAGCACCGACACCACGCCAGACCTTACTTTTACGTGCAATACGCGCAAAGTGACTTGGACGAACACCATGCAAGACTTGGGTAGTGACCACTACATTATCTCAATAGAAGCAGAAGGCGGCCCACAGGAACACAATGCCGGTCGCCAAATGAAGATCACCAACTGGAACCTACTACGAAAAAATCGAGACAAGCAACAGGTTGAAGACATCAAAGACATAGAACAATGGACCGACAAACTTCGGCGGGACATCGAGCGCGTGACGCAAACGATGCCGTCGACAGCTGGGCTCGAGAGAGTAGACACCCGGTTACTGCACATGTGGGAAGCTAAAACCCAGCTACAGCGCCGTTGGAAACAACAGAGACACAACAGGAGACTGCGAAAACGCATAGCGCAGCTCAATAAAGAAATAGAAAAGCACGCGCTTAACCTGCAACACCAACAATGGGAAGAGAAATGCGCGGATATGGACGGTCAACTCACTGCGAGTCGCACGTGGCAGATACTGCGGTACCTCATAGATCCCGCCAACACTAAGACCACCCATAGGCAAGGCATATGCAAAATCATACACGCTTACGGGGGAACGGAGCAAGATTTCCTACGGGAAGCGGAACTCCGTTACATATCCCAAACGCCACCACAAGTCCATCCGGACTACACGGGAGAAAGCAATGCCATCCTAGACGCAGAATTCTCCATCGCCGAAATCGAGGCGGCCCTCGTCAAACTCAACACCAAGTCGGCCCCAGGCCTCGATCGAATATCCAACAAGGCACTGCGCAACCTCGATTACAGATCGATAGAGAAACTCACAGAATACATCAACGAGTGTTGGGCGCGTGGCAAGTTACCCCAGCAATGGAAAGAAGCACAGGTTATTTTTATACCAAAACCCGGCAAGAAATTACAGCTGGAGAACCTGCGCCCTATCTCCCTCACCTCTTGTGTAGGCAAGTTGATGGAGCATGCGTTTCTCAATAGACTCACGGATTTCCTCGAGGACAACGATCTATTACCACACACAATGATTGGGTTCAGAAGACATCTCTCCACTCAGGACGCCCTTCTGCAATTGAAGCATCAAATCATAGAAAATCCTGGGCGCTCGACGAGAGCCATTCTCGGCCTGGACCTAAAGAAGGCCTTCGATAACGTTCGCCACGACGCCATATTGCGACAAATAGACAAGCTGAATCTCGGACTGCGAACGTACAACTACGTCCGAGACTTCCTCACGGGAAGAACTGCACGCATGCGAATAGGACAACTAGAATCAGATCAAATCAATATCGGGAGCTCGGGCACCCCGCAGGGCTCGGTGATCTCGCCAATGCTTTTCAACCTCGTCCTGCTGGGGTTACCTGAACGATTACATCAAATCGAAGGAGTGCACCACACGCTATACGCGGATGATATTACGATCTGGACGACAACGGGCAGCGACGGAGTGATAGAGGAGCGCTTACAGGAGGCCATAGAATGCGTGGAAGATTACCTCGTGGGCACGGGACTCACCTGCTCGGCCGAAAAATCTGAATTGCTGCTATATAGACCAGTCAGAAAGGGACGCCCACCCAAGGACTACATCCCCTCGGAAAAGGAAGAAATCAAATTAACAGCATCAAACGGCTCACCCATCCCGATAGTAAACAAGATCCGGGTACTGGGGATGATGATAGAGCAGAACGGCGGCAACGGTGAAGCACTGCGCAGGATAACGGCAAAGGCCACCAGCACGATGCAACTCATCCGACGCATCACGAACAAGCACGCGGGCATGCGCGAAGGCAGCGTCATACGACTCATACAAGCTTTTGTCCTTTCACAAATCACGTACACGGCACCGTTTCACAAATGGACGGTTGCGGAAAAAGACAAGCTCAACGCCCTCATTCGTAAGACGTACAAATTTGCTCTGGGACTGGCACCCGGAGTTAGCACCAGCAAACTCTTAGAGCTAGGGTTGCATAATACACTCGAAGAACTCGTGGAGGCGCAACAAGTGTCCCAACTCGAGCGCCTATCCAAGACCCGCCCAGGCCGACACGTGCTCGTACAGCTCGGCATCACATACCACACGCAGCACGGCGTCAAGGTCCAAATTCCAAGAACGGTACGCGACCAAGTATACGTGCCCCCCATTGCCTCGCAACATGCACCCCCCAACACCACACGGGACGGCGTAAAGCCAGGGCACAGCGCATTACCGAAAGCTACTCTAACGACACGGAAGCGGTTTTCACTGATGCCGCCCGTTATACAGACAGGAAAAGTTTCGTGGCGGCAGTTACCAGCCATCGCGGGAAACACATCACGAGCCTCACTGTGAACACGGCACACGCCGAAGCGGCAGAGGAAGCGGCTATAGCCCTGGCCCTCACACAGACCAAGGCCACGTACGTGATTAGCGATTCTCAAACGGCGATTCGCAATTTTGCGAATGGGCGCATCTCGCAAGAGGCGTTCCACATACTCCAGCGACATCCCATACATCCAGGAGAGGTCGACTTCGATAACCGAAGGCACTTGCTATGGATCCCGGCACACACCGGACTGAGCACCCCCCAACGAAGCGGCTCACCGCGTTGCTCGAGGCCTTACTCACCGAGCATCGTCGGATGACGAAGAGCCCCAGCGGGTTACTGCAAACGTCTGGGCGTGGGAGGATCGTATGACCAGGTTTCACGATATCACCACACACTACCAGTTACAGAGACGCATATATCCATCCCCTCACGCTAAACTAAACAGAACGCAAGCGGTACAATACAGACAATTACAAACCGATTCATACAGAAACCCCAGACTCATGCACGCCATGTATCCAGATATTTACACTACAAACAGATGCACGTCGTGTGGCGAGGTTGCCACACTTAATCACATGCTATGGGAGTGTCAGGGCCTAATAGACAATTCGAACAGTGTCGATTCGTCTGTCTCTTCCACCGCCAGCCTCCGCTCGCGCTGGAAGACCGCACTGTTCAGCTCGAACCTGACAGCACAACTCTGGGCAGTCCAGCGTGCCGAGGAAGCCGCTTCGAGACAAGGACTCGGAACCGCCTCCGCGGTGGGTGCCCAGGCCCACTAAAAGACGCCGGACTCGAATCATGATTCGAAAATAAAGTTTATGTTCTTCTTCTTAAGGGCGAAAAATCATTTTGCCCTTTAGTGTCCCTCTAAATTTACGATCACATTAGACGTGTCCATAACTTATCTAAGCAACTGCAAGTGATAGAGCATAAATGTCACAGCCTTCCGCAGCAACCTTATTGAAAAAAAAAAGTGATTTCCTACTCTTCCTTTGTTTTTCGGGAGACAGAGGTGGATGGCGGGGAACCGTATATTCTTGAAATCCATTTGTGCACAGAGAGCCCTGCAAGAACAGGATGTAGTACAGTCAGTGCCAACATGTCGCAGACTTCCTTGCATTGAAGGTATATATTTAAGTAACGATTTCCGTTTTACGACAAATTTAATAACGCAAAAAGCAGGACACCCAGGGAGACACACAGACACAGTGCTCAACTCATAACTGTTGAACTGCTTACAACGCAAGACCTTCTTATGGCTCGCACCTAAGCAACGGAAACATGATTACATGTAAAAAAAGCGATGAAAAGTACTCGTGACAAGAAGTTGCCGAAAAGAGCAATCAACGAATGGTGACAGCGCCGTCAAAAGACTTAAAACCTCAAGGAAGCTCGTGATGTACAAGGCGAAAGTAAAAAAAAAATATGACTATAAATACAAATTCTAAGACCAAGTGAATAAGATGAAAGCAAATAAGCCAAGGAAGTTACACGAAGTCAAAGATTAGAAAACGCCGCAGAAAAAAAAAACGATATTGAGAAAGCGTGCGCTGCTGATAATGAAGCTGTGATAAAACAGGGTCAACCCCAGCATAGGAAATGTTTTCGCGGTGCTAGATATCAGCATACCTCAAGCATGCACATATTTTATTTATTGTCCACACTAAACGAATAGCTTCCAAAATGCTGTTCGTCATGAATTTAAATATTATAAATAATATATCGTTTATATATAACAGAAACTTGTAAACAGCCTTTAGAAGGAAACATAAAGCTTTGTTTAACATTAGGAGGGTGAAGACACTCGATCAGGAAATACAGGAAGAGGATCAGCGCTAATGTTGCAGTCGACACTCATAGATTAGCACAATTGCTGCAAGGAGATATATAGATCTATTCTGTGCAGATATTGTGGATACTTGCAAGTTAATAATCGTATAAAAGAAAACCTCGTTAACTCGACCCCGTTTATTTGGAAAATTAGATAACTCGGACGTGTTCACTGGTCCCAGCAAGCATATGTAAACGAAAAGCGATGTTTTTTAATGCTAAAGTTTCGGCCAGAGTCGGGCCTTTGGCGCATACATTCACATGACTGTGATGCAGACATCTTCATTAAATGAGAACATGGTGCGGGGCCCTCGACTGCGCATATTCATTGTTAATAGATTTCTTAAGAAGGCTATATGGACACGCGCAGCATTATGTATGGTGATAGCATGGATATCGGGGCAGGCATGTATGCCGGAAATATGGTAAAGCAGTTTTAAAACAAAAATCAAACACAGGCAATATACAAGACAGTTATAACAACAGTACATTCGTGACTTGGTGGCGAGGGGAAAAAGCCAGATTTTTCAACAATGTTCATGAGTCATACTCGTCGTCATTTAAACGCACAGCAGCGGTGTATGAGCACCGACGCCATGATAATGGCAACAAGCGTACCCACATTGGCGTTCTAGTTGCCTAATGATTCAGCTGATGTCACGAAAGACAGATTTCGGCAGACGGAAAAACGTGTATGCAGACAGCGATGGTAAATTTATCTGTTTTTTCTGACAAAAATGTTAACCCGCTCTGATTTTCATTGATTCTAGAGGCTATGACATTAAATTCACGAATAAAAAGATCCTCCCTTTCCTAGCGCGATTTGAAGCGGGATTGCAGTATTGTGGCGATTAGTTTGTCAAAGGAGAGTCGTGGTCACATCTCATATTTAATACGTATTTAGAATACCACTTAATGAGCTGTGAAACATGTTTAGAGTAGTATGCATGGGGTGTTTTGACAAAGATACACGTTACACTCCCAAAAGGCAAGGGATCGGACATGGACGGTGCTAAAATATTGAGTGGTTCATCTTCTACGCGCTCACAAAGCTAATCGATTCCCCTCGACTGCTGCGGTGCCAGTGGGAAGACTCGGCTTCTTGAGGCCATTACTTAACGATAAGATAGGGTAGGCTGTATGAAAAGCTTGGCAGAACAAAACTGTACGCCAGGTGAACGAAGTAAGCCGGGTGAGCCACTTCGTTGAGGCTGTTGGTCTGTGTTGTCCAGCTGCGAGACGAATGAACTTAAAAGCGTTTGTTGTAAAAGTAAGAAGAAATGTGCTCACTTTACTGCTCCCGATCACGCCAGTGTTGCAGGGCCCTGCCTTCGTGTACGGGCGCACTTTCAACGTACGGTGCCGTCCACTGTTAGGGTGAACACGGCTCAGCGTGGCCGCGCTCCGCGCAGCGCCAGTGCAGCTAGCGCGGCCGCGAATCGAAGCATAGCGGCGCATGCGCTCTCCGACACACGGAGGAGGCTTTACGTCATCTGCTACATCGCGCGAGCGTGTCGTACGATAGTAGCCAAGCGCTGGTCTTGCTTGTCTGTCGTACAATAAGAGCGGCGCGTTCTTGTGCGCGTGCGCCACTTCAATTCGATGCGCGGACGCGCCGTCTGCACTGGCGCCGCGCAGAGCGCTGCCACGCTGAGCCGTGTTCACCCTAACAGTGGACGCCAGCGTACGTGTACTTTTGTGTCCTCTTTTGTGTGACAAATGCTATTCAGCCCAACACTATTGCCAGAATTGGCTGTAGGTGCACTTTTTAATCGATAGCTTGCACGTGACATCATGGACGTGCAACGTGGCTCCAATATGGCTGAATAAGAGACGTCAAGACAGTATAATCACGCGGTGATTAACCTGATTCAGTCTGATAGCGACGTCGCTTAAACGTCATGGGGTCTCTGTGCATGGATAGCAAAAGAACCAGAATGCGATGTACTGATAAAACTAACGTGACATCAATGAGTTCACGTCCCATCATGTTGGTGCTCCAACGCGACTGTTTTGGTGACGTCAGTGCAGGGCTTCATTAGCGTTGACAGATATTTCCTCGCGTTTAACTTGAACGTCCATGCACCTAAACGCTCCTCTTTCGAGGCAAGCTTTGGTGTGATTTTGTACACTGACCTTTCGTTTGGACACTCGGCCATTTCTGTTACAATCCTGTTATTCACTTCTGTCGCGCGCTGATTTCTTAATATTACTGTTGTCGACTTCTTTCCTTCTTGCATTATGTTCTGTCTTTCTTGAGGGGAATCTAAATATGGAGCAGAGACATTTTGTGAAACATAACATGACAATGTTCCAATAGCGAGTGCCACAAGCCCATCTGCACATACGCAATGACACAGAGGATTCATCCTAGAACATGTGGATGGCTCTAGTTTATTCATAGTATGCAAGACGTCAACGACCAGCACTCAAGGAGAAAACAGAATAAAGCCTCTCCTAAATGAAGGGTGCTCGTTTCTTTCCGCCACGAGCCGTAATAACTGAAGCAGCGAACGATTTGCCACTCACCACCAGGAGCACTGTTGGAGGAATAATGCAAGCCATATACTGCAGTACGAGTAAGTGCTGACAGTTAGTGAAAATACTGAACTCGAGAATGTGCGGAATTTGAAATCAGAACGACGGTGTAGCTGAGAGTACGAGCTATGCATGCAAGTTGTTATTGGGACAGCGCAGTCTGAAGACCTATTTATTTGGATGGGTCGAGTTTTATATGTAGAATTGATTGCATTATGAAGATACAATGAATGCGAAGTAAATGCAAGAAAGTGAAATTTCTTTCGAGAAATGGGAAGGGAGATTTAGAGCGGTGTAGTATATATTAAAGATTAAATTAATGAAACCATTACTTACCCCAGTGTGAGTGTTGAGGCGAGCATTAAGACGAGTGCAAACCTCACAGTCGACATTATGACGCTGTTCAGTTTACAAGTTTTCTCTCTCAGATCAGTCTTGCGGTAAAATATCGATGTATATATATAGACTGGGGCGCGGGTATTGCGCATCATTGTTTTCGGGCACGTGATTAACAAAAAAGAACAGTAGAGACCGCCTGTTTTCCTGGAACGTTAAATATGGAATATACGCACCTTTCCCACTTACCGCAGTAAGAGCGGTTTAAATTTGAGACGACGCTTTATTTAAAATAACAGATGCTCAAGAAAGTACAGAGTAAGAACAACATCTGCTATCGACTATTGGTGCATAGTTGCGTTAGTGCCAAGAAAATGTAAACAACCATGTTTGCTATTGGCCTTTGTTACAGCTATGTTAATCGCAAGTCAATCATTTACTTTGAATAAAAAAGTTCCTTATAATGTACAAATGAAACGTACGTGAAATTTATGAATGCCTGTCATTTTATTGAATATGGCGGAAACCTACGTAATTACCAACGGACATATTTTATTGTTAGGGTGCGGTAAGAGTCTCTTTGTTTAATGTGCCACTTGCACAAATCGTAAAAGTTGGCTTCGCTTTAAGTTACTTTCCAGCCAAAAGAACTTCGTTACCAGGCTACTTTTTTAAGACAAAGCGCCTCAGTGAAAAGCCTGGAGAGCGGGTGACAATATATTCTCCATCTTCATGGTTGCTCTTCTTTAATATTTTTTTCCCAACAAGCGAGAGTAACGACGAGAGTACAGATTTATTGATTGGTTGCTTTTACGAGGAACGAGGCTAGACAGTATCCGACTGCAGTCGTAACACACTAGTTCGCTGCCAGTGTCTATAGTGTTTGCTGCAGAGGTTTTTGTGAGAGGTGCCGCGACATCTCAAAAATATACAACAAAATCTCATAGAGGTGGCTCCAGGGCGCCTTAGTAAAAGCGCCCTCTTATTGGAAAAAGTTCAGCCGGCTGTCGCGAACAGCGTTCCGTTGGCTCCATCCATGGTTTGCTCGCATTGCGGCTGCGTACCTTTTATGTTGTATCACATAGCACCCACACTTTCTGGCAGCTCGCGTGCTGCCTCTCCCTCTTAGTTTTTCTTCATGCTCGCGCGCTGCACATGGTGTCCCTAAGACCAATACATTTTAAGCGCACAAACAGAATATGACAGAAAAGAACTCCGGGCGCTGGCTTTCAAACAGTTATTGAAACCCGCACAACAGAATATGTGAGGAAACAAGTGACCTTACATGACGCCGGGTCCCAATATATAGTCTGAATCAAATTCTCAAAGTATTCTGTTCCGCCGATCTCAACAAAGTGTTGAAAGTTAGCGCCCGTATGTCTGAGGTGTTCTTTTCCGCCCTTGTCTAGTTGTGGGCTTAAAATTTATTGGTCATATCTTACCAATACACAAACTGCCACTACTGCGAACTCTCTCTCTCTCTCAAGCCGCTCGTGTAATTTTGGTTAGGTTAGCCACGGCCATTGGATATAAAACGACGCTGCGCCGTGCTCCATTTTGGGCCGCAAACATAAGCGTGCGCAGTGTTCCCCTTCAGGGGGGGGGGGGGGGGGGCGAAGGTTCGTTGCAGCGCCCCCTCCCCTATTAAGTAATGTATAGGGCCGACTTTGCGCCCCCCCCCTCCTAGATAACCCGGGGGGGGGGGGGGGTGAGGGCCCTCTGCCCCACCCCTCGTGCGCACGCCTATGGCCGCAGAAGTAAGCGTGGGGTCGACGACGATGAATAATTATGGCGGAGCTCTTTGTACTGGGCGGGAAGTTTTAAACCATCCACTCGCTACAATGTCAAAACTGAAACTCCTGCAGTATGAGTTAAAGAGCTTCGTTACTCCTGCAGATTTCATTCTACTTCTTTACAGACGAGAAAAGAGGGAAACGGATGTTCACACCTCCTGGCAAAAAAAGAGTGAATTGCCTGTTCCACTCCTGCATCTCATATGAGAGACTTAAGAGGTTGTATTACTCTTTTACCATATGAGAGCTTGTTTTGGTTTCCACCTCTCCGAATTGGAGGAGCTGTAAAGAAGCGTTCGTGTGCTCTTATATCTCCGGCTGTCGCTCAATCGATGAAGTGACGGCGATGCATTCCTCGTTAGCTTGTCGTGACGAAAACCGTTGACATGCACAAGGAATCCGATTTCATAAATACACGCGATTATGTTTACACGTCAGCACACTCTCAGTCCCGTACTAGATATAAACTGAGTAGAAGCAGCGCGCCGCAACGTACTGAATAGAATTCTGTGTCCAGAATGCCCGAAAAAAAAATAAATAAAAATAAAGACGCGACTTTCTAGAAGCGGCCGCTAAACGGGAGGCCTGTGCTTGCGCCTCCGAGAGAGAAACATGATAACGACACCTTATCACGTTTGCCCGATCAAGATAAATAATAGAAAGGAAAAAGAAGACAAACACTGGGAGAGGAGAAGTCTGCGTGCTTCTTTCCCAGTGCCACCCAGCTGCAGCCGTCAACCGTCAGTGTCTCCGGCGTTTTGTCCCGCTGCCCGCTTATCGAAGTTTCCTAATTGCTGTGGGTGGCCGTGTGTGCGCGAATGTGTTCTCGATGCTGGTCGAGAACGGCTTGTAGCGATGGCTGTGAAACATCCCGTACTGTGAGCGCGTTGCTTTCGGGATGGTCTGGAGACACAAGCCAGTTTTCAGCTGCGTGGCTGCGTGTTCAACCCACACCTGGTTTGCACAGTCCGGAGTACGAATGGTGAGTGGTGCTTCTGTTTTCTCTGTTGCGCGTCCTAGCGTCACTGAGGTGTGTAGTACTGCTCAGCGCGTCGCGTGGAAAGTAGAATGAAGAGTAGAAAAGTAAAGCATTAAGCGCATACACGTTACATGCAGGACGCGCGCTCAGAAAACTTTCGTGAAGGCACAGGTTTCGCACGGTCAGTCTATCGAAGCGTGAGTATATCGATAAAGACAATTTGCGCTATGTAATTTGTCTGCCTGCCATAAAGCGTGAATGCGACAGCGTGCTTTCAGAAAATATACGCTTAAGCTAAAGGCCGCGCTTATTAAGCCGTCATATGTGCATTAATGCGAACCTTGTTTCCATTTGACTCTGTTGTCATATTCTCCCACCTCGATGCTACAATGGTTACGATGCTCGGCTGCTGACCCGAATGTCACGGCTTCGATCCCGGCCGTGGCGGTCGCATTTCGATGGCGGCGAAATGCTAAAAGCCCGGGTACTCTGCGATGTCAGTGCTTGGTTAAAGAACACCAGGCGCGCGAAACTTCCGGAGCTCTTCATTACGGCGTGGCTCTAATCATATCATAGTCTTGACACGTAAAACCCTAGAAAGTATTGTTATTATTAGTTGCCACGCTTTATTTGTTTGCTCTTTCTCTCAGTCTCAAAGTCGACTTGTGTGCGCTATTAACATGTGACATCACCGTGCACTCTCGGTTCTCAGAGTCCACGGTAGATACAGTAGTGAACTACCCAGGCCGTCCTTGTTCTGCCGCCGTGCAACTGTGGGGATTTATCGAGGTACACGATATCAGTAAGTGACAATACTTTTCGATAACAGTTTTGCATTGAGCTCTTTGTCCGTCTCTCTCACAAAAAAAAAAAAAAAAGGTAACTGCATATTGTCACGGGGTCGTGACGTGGCCGAAAGCAGCAGTTGGCTTGTTGATGACTAAACTAATTATTTCGGTGAACCTGTGCCAGGAAAAATGGAAAGACAAGGTATTACAAGCAATTTACGCTGCACACTGATAGCGGTTAACAGGGCGTCGGTCGTCGGTAATCTGATCATCGGCGGAACGCGTCGTCTTTCATACAGTAGCCACCGAACCTTCCAGCGTTATCTCTGGTGCTAGCGTACACTTGTGCTCGCGCACATGAAATAGTCGTACGTGATTTTCGAAACGGGAAGACATCGTCGTCACGCTGGAATTCACGAATTTTCGGCGGGCGAAACATCCGCGGCTTATGGAGAAGCACCAAAAGAACACACGTTAATCGACCTTACGGCACCGCACACGACTAACTGAAGAGGAAGCCGGAGGTGTTTACCGTGGTTCATGACACCCCGCGCACTATTTGCTGACCTAATGCACACTCCAACACATGCATATGGCACAAGAACAGAAGTTGAACGTTCCGGCGACAGTTTACAAAACATTTGGTAGACATATAACCACGCGTAAAAAACAAGGGAGTGCGTGGGGGGTGCTGTGGTGCAATGTTTACGGTATGTGCTTTCTGTGGGTGTGGTGACGAGTTCGATTCCAGTGTCGTGTGTAATTTCTATGTTAATATCACAGATGTGTATATATGCATTCGTATTCATGTTCTACTTACCTCTAGTGATGTATAGTCTCGGAGACTGGCCACAATACGCAATCGCAGCGTAAGAAAATCTGTCTTTTTATTGTGCAACCTATTCAGGGCCTCCTACAGACAGGACGTCACGCGAAAGCACGGGTCGTCGCTAGCTTGAAAAAAGTTGGCTTGAAATCACGGCCACTTAGAATCTCTGAAGGCCACTTAGAAGGCCACCTAGAATAGGGCCGCTTCCTCTGGCACACGGCTAAGCCGCGTAACGAACTGACGAGAAACGGCCATAATTTGACCGGATTTCCTGCCTGCGGGCCTGTGTTCTAGCCAGGGTTTACAGGGAGTGTAGCTCTTACTTCCACAAAATTAGCCAGTAATTGGTAGTTAGAGCGGATGCTACTAGCGCGAGAACACACGGACGAGAAAGAAGACGACACACTGCGCTGAATTTCCAACAAGCCCAAGCCGCTACCCTTGTGGTAGTTAGAGGGCAGCCCTGTCAGACTATAAATAGGCTGCCTTGATGCTCGCGTTCGCACGCATCGAGGCACACTAGCTATAAATTTCAAGAACACCTGGAGGGGAACGAGATGGCCGGGGCGGCTGCTTTCACCGTTGTCGTACCGGACTTGGGACCCCGCCCAGAGTGCACATTTTCAATAAATGCCAATAAAATATTACATCACCAGAGCATGCGAGTTGGTCTTGATTCAATGGCAAATATATATCTTTGTCTATATTAAAATGTCTGCGCTTCGATTGAAAAGAGAAGAAAAACTTTGTTTAAATTTTCGTATAACTGAATTTCTTTTCATTATGTTGATTAGCGAAGAATGTCGGCGCACGTTAGATAACTTCGGGTATCTAGATTCCCGGGGCTTTGCACTACGGTGTGCCTCAATCATATTGCTACATGCATATTGCCAATATATGGGACCATGCGCATGTGTGCCCGACGAGGAGGATGAAGGGCTGTTACCGATCGCGCTCTGAGCTCAGCTGGTCAGCGCTGCAGCCGCTGAGTTAAATATATACTGCGGACTACCTCGTTGAACCATGATTCAATTATTTGTTCAAGTTAAGGACCATGATTGAAGTTATTTGTTAAGCCTCCTGTCCACCATGGGATGTCGAAGAACGGGCCTTCTTTAGAAGATCGGTAGTACATTTTATTGCTTTACGCTTGTTTCACAAATTGGCCATCTATCCGTGTGGTCGTTGCCGCCATAGTCGTCGGTGTAGGCGCTGATTCGCAGCTAGCATGACGCACCTATGCACATTGCCGAACTGAAAGCATTCGCAATATGGAAAGCAGACATAATCACCTGGTCCGCTGCAATGCTGAAAGTGAGGGAGAAAAAAAATGTATCGTAATGATCATTGGCTTAATATGGACGACTGTTACGTTTTGTAACAACTGAGTCACTTAACACCGTAGCCACCGAGCCCCATTCGGCTAAATGATACAAGCAGAGATGCCAAAACTGAAACTGAAATTAAAGCGTCATACGGTAACGCAACTTAATAACGCCACGATTCATTTGAACCCAACAAAGCCATCAGATACAGATATAGGCTGAATATTCCTAAGCCTCATACTCGCTCCATACAGAATTTTTGGACTTAATGAAAGAGAATCAACCAAGTCTAAAGATCTAAAGCGAAGCAAGATTAAGAAGCTGAAGCATTCTTAACCGAATTGGTACTCTAAAAGGCTATGCAATCAAGAGTGTAATTTCTGTTGCGAGGAGGGTACTAACCGAACCGTAAACTTGAAAGCGTAGCAGCGTTGCGACGGTTTTTATAAAACAGAAATACCGCGAACTCACGTAGGGGACTACCCGCAACCGTAAATGTCTCGTGCTGACACAATTATCAACACAAATGTTTTTTCTTACCATACCCTCACAAGGTGGAATGCCGGATGGTGGTCTCGCTGCTGCGATATTCCTGCAGGGAAGGGCAGAACATGTGTTCAGCTTAGGTGGGCCCCCGGTTCTTGCTGTGTTTTACCGATCTGAATTAAGTGAAAAAATTCGGCAGGTCCCACGTACCTTGGGAATCGATGTTATGCGAAGCATGCGGAGATATGGTGGCTCTGTTGTAACTTTTTTATTTAGCGAAACCTTACGAAATGACGCCAGAGATATGTACAACTCTTGTACGCAGAGACGTATGTAGAACAGTCAAATATGTTTATATAACCAGTTTTTTTACAATGGCGTAACGATGCCAAAAGCAACATGGGTATTAGCAACACCAGAAGCGGTAAGCTTGTATGTAGCGCTTGTGCTCGCGAGGATGGTAGCCCTGGACACTGCTACATGAATCAACTTCAGTGGATGGCGCTTAACTACAACTGACGTCAACCCGACGTTACGGCTGTATCATAGGAGTACATATGTAATGTTAATAAACTTGGATAGCCAGCACTGCAACCACAATGGACGTTTCACGAACGTTAGGGTCTATTTGAAAAGCAGTTCCTAGACCTGGCGTGGCTCTGTGCTAGAATACTTGATTGCCACGAAGAATACTGGGGGTTCGATTCCAGCTTGGACCCTGGCATTTATTTGCATTCGTCGGGTCAACGCTGCCGATGTCAGCTGTTTCTTAACGCTGTCGCGTTAAAATTACCATTGTCTGTTCTCACCGTTTCTGGGTAGATATAAACTGTCAATCACCTGTGGCACATACCCGCATACCTATGACACATACCCTCCCGTGGTATACGGGTATGTGTGACACGTGTCCGGCGGAAAGGGTTTGACGACGTACCCGACGTAATTTTCACATTATTCATGTCATGAACAGCGAGTCATATTCGTCAAACCATCTTAGCCTGCCATACTAATTTTGGCTTACCTCAAGTTAATGGAGCGATCACGAGAGAACCCAGACGTAGGGGGGATAGATAGATAGATAGATAGATAGATAGATAGATAGATAGATAGATAGATAGATAGATAGATAGATAGACACAGATAGACAGATAGATAGATATACACAGATAGACAGATAGATAGATATACACGCTAAAAGTGCCTGCAGTAGGCAAATAAATGCTTCGCATTTAATAACGGTAGGCGAAATCGGTGCAAGCAGTAACCCTGCCGAGAATGCTTGTTGCTGCTGTAGAGACAGCCGCAGCTACATTTACGAAAGGCCGGACTTCCCAGTTAAGTTCCTCAAAAATGACGTAACTGCATTATCAGTGGGTGATTTGCAAAGAAACAGATGGTCACACTCGCGATCGTCATTTGAATAGCACCGAAGAAAAGGTATGCCTTTTGAGCAGGATTAATTGTAGAAAAATATTGACACTCATCCCTGCAGACATGATTGGCTAGCGAAGCTGTTGAACAATATGGCAAATGACGTTGTAGCACGGATTCAGCGTATTGACGGCGTTGGTGCTTTCGCTGTTTTTGGGGTAAGAAACGAGGAGCCTTGCCGGGCCTGATGCCATGGCTCGGATGCACCGGGGGGGAATGGCTGGGTCTTACTTATGGCTGTACGCATGCGCTTCGCAAGCTCTCTGAATATGAATGGTGCAAAATATGCAAACCGCTAAGTTTCTTAGCCTTGCTTCTGCTGGTATTGCGGCTGTCTTGTGCACGTTTTGTGGGAACAGTGGAGTTTTCGTATGAGTATGCTGTCAGACAATTTGTGTAGGTACATGAGATCACGTAGCCTTGTATTTCTTATTGTACATATTCCCACACCCTTACAGACTGTTGTTTATCTTTCGTAATGTGTCTTTTATAAGTTTATTCTACTTGCCTCTTATCAGTACACTGAGTAGGGTTGCATGGGTGCTTTGATTTGGCATGTAATCATGTCCGTTTCCGCCACCAGACCTACGGGCCACTATCTAGACCGTGTACAATGAGCTTAAACTTTGCGCTATTCTTCTGTATTGGAGAATAGGTTAATAGAAGGCCGCAAATTGCTCTGGTTTTGAACCGCATGAGATATGCTTTATTTATTTTTATTTCGAAAGCCGGTTTTTAGGCATAGTAATCCGAGTATTAAAAAAAAGTCAGTTTCACCGCAAGGGTGAAGCAATGAATGCGATAGCAACAAATTGGAATGTTATACGAAGTGAGGCTGGCAGCCAAGTCTTTTGGATCCGATCTCACGCAAGTCTAGAAAACGCTTGTTTAAGAGAATTCTCTTCGCGTTGAGAGCGCAGCACGTAGAAGGGTACACCGGCCCCCCCGCTGTCGGCCGCCGAGAAGGGGAGATAACGCGCGCGCCCGCGACGACCGGGGTCGTAAAATCGAAGGTCGCTCGAGGGACCCCCCCACCCCCCTCGCGTCTTTTCACGCTCGCGAACGACGAGCGGAGCCGGTTGAACAGTTGGGGGGGGATCTTATCGCATGCGCCTCGGAGCGATGGAGATGCCGGCTCGTTTGATCGCCGCTTCAGCCGCGTTCACCGCTCCCGCTCGCCCGCTATTACCCGCTGGTAGAACGTACGATGCGCAGGGGGGTTATCAATTTGGACTTCATACGCGACATGACGGCGACGGCAACGGCGACGGCGACGGCAAAAACCTGTCGAGACTGTCCATATAATTGCTATCGCAATAATACACATGCAAGTTGCCTTTATCTTGGTGGTGACGTATTGGACCATCTCCAATATCAACCCACGTTTGGAGCTAGAAGTGAATGCACAAGGACACGGAAAACTCCACCCAACTTATCCCTAAGGCTTAGCTGTAGACGTTATCAAGGAAACTGCGCGAAAGACGTGGACGAAGAGAGAGAAGAACAGTACAAGCGCGGACCAGCAACTGAAATTTTAAAGACGATAGTCTTTCTTGGGATACTTGAACGCAAAAATTTTGGTCTGGCTGTCTGTCTGTCGGTAACCTAATTCAGCTACTGGGCCAAAGTTTAACGACTTTCTGAACGCCCAGCCATCTTGAACTGGTGTTAGCGTTCATACTTGTGAACATATTCGATCAAAAAGCAAATACTACGCATACCTGAGGCGTAACATTATTATGTTAGTGTCAGGCATAGGTCGGCACTTTAAGGGAGTACTCACTCAAACTCACTCACCACAATTTTTTCAGCCTTCGCACTCACTCACGTTCACACTCACGTCCGCTCACACTCATGAGTACTCACTCACGTTCACACTCACGTCCACTCACACTCATGAGTACTCACTCATACTCAACTCACCACGTTCAAATGAATGTGAGTGAGTGTGAGTTGAGTGCACTCATGAGTGAGTGTGCCGAGCTCCATAGGTCGGCACTTTAAGGGAGTACTCACTCAAACTCACTCACCACAATTTTTTCAGCCTTCGCACTCACTCACGTTCACACTCACGTCCACTCACACTCATGGGTACTCACTCACGTTCACACTCACCCCTACTAACACTCATGAGTACTCACGTTCACACTCACGTCCACTCACACTCATGAGTACTCACGTTCACACTCACGTCCACTCACACTCATGAGTACTCACTCATACTCAACTCACCACGTTCAAATGAGTGTGAGTGAGTGTGAGTTGAGTGCACTCATGAGTGAGTGTGCCGAGCTATGGTGTCAGGTCGTGTGTTCTTTTATTAGAAAATACATAGGTACGCAATTCTAAAGACCCTAGTGTTTTATCAATGCCAGCCAGATGCAGCCAATTCAACGTAGAGTAGCCGCAGTCTGAGGCAAGGCAAAACATAGTAGTACGGCCGGCACAAGACTATCGTCTTTCGACGGCATTTGCAGCGAAGCACGCAGATACGCGGCCATTTTTTTTATTGAAAACACGAAGACTATAAAGGAAGGAAAAAAGCACAAAGACCACACCTGCGTGCTCAAACACCAGAAACCTCCTACATTTGCGCATCAAGATAACCAGTGTCGGCTTGGTGTAATGCCACGTAGGGCCTGGCGACGAAACTATCCCAGGCTTCAACCAGCTCACGAGGCTTACGTTCTTTGTTCAGCTCATTGACACTGGTTCCTCGGAAATCCGGGCTGCAATTGCACTTACGACAAGTCGATGACAGGTACGTTTAAGGTTGTCCTTTCGTAAATAATCGGCGATCGTTCAGTAGATCGGTAGACGTCATGAAGACATCATCGGATGACCGTAATGGATGACGTCAGCGTCCACGTCACGTGGCAGTTACCGTTACCGCACGGACATGGCCGCACACAAATTTTTTGCGGGAACCCATCCATAAAAACATTCATAGTAAAATGTCTTTCGACAAGTGTCGCAAGCTATGTGAGTACAACTTTCGCAAACTGACAGAAAGAGATAGGCAAAGTGGGCAATTCAACAACATGACCGCCCGTTTTGATATACTACATTGAGGCTATGCTACTAAAAAGGCGGCAATTAATCAAAGCATAAGTTTGATATACCAGGGTTTGAAAGAGTAATTTTTTGCTCTAAGAGTTGAGAAGGCTTACACATTTGCCTGGATGAAGCGGATAGGCAGGCGGTGGCAGTTCAAATGGTTATACAGTAAAAGCTCGTTAAATCGACACTCGTTAATTAAAATAAAATCGGATAATTAGGGCGAGTCCTCTGGTCATGGGACAGCGTGTACACTGTTTAATGGCATCAAACTCTCGTAAATTCGGTCATGTATGGCCAAATCTCGGTTAATTCGGACGGTCCTCGGAAACCGCCAAGCACGAAGCGCCGCAAATATGCAACGCAAATCAACAAAAACGGCGATCAAAGACTCCCGAAATGGCCGTGTGCTTTGAGAAAGGCGTGGTCACCATTCAAAATTACGTCGTATATACGTAATAAGGTAAGGGTTCAGCGCAAGTTTCGGCTGAAGACACGGCGGTCTTGAGCCGCGTTCACGTTGTGAAGAAAGTGGAGAATGAAGAAATTTGCTTTTTAAATGCGAAAGCATTTCTTAGTCGGACTATGTAAGGCGTCCGTCGGTGTCTGCATCTCTCCGCTCTCACTCCCTCTCCCATTGCAACAGCTGCGGGCGCGCGCGCTTATACTCGCCCCTAGCAACCGGAGCAGGTGGTGCGGGCGGAGTAGCGGAGAGTGAGTGGAGAGGAGGAGCGCGCTCTGGTGTGGTGGAGCTCGGCGAAGCTCCCGCGTGTGTGGAGAGAGTGTAGGAGAGGGTAGGTGCATTGCTTCGCCGCTCCTCTCGCCATTCGCTCTGTCTCCTCCCTGCGCCCCACTCTCCAGTCCGCTCGCTCGCACGTATATATATTAAAAAAAAAGAAAAAAAAGTAAAAAAAAAGAAGAAAAAGAAAAAAAAGAAAAAAAAGTACAAAAAAAAAGAAAAAAAAGCAAAAAAAAAAGAACAGGCGCTGCGCCGTGCTCCCAACCAGGCTGCAGAAATTAGGCGCCTTTTCCTTCTTCGAACCACAACCACCATATATAAATGGAGTGAAGCGCGCGCGAAATGCATTCGCATTTCCTCACGATTCCCTTCGGGGAGGTGGGGGGCATTTTTTAAAGACGATAGTCTTTCGTGGGATACTTCAACGCAGAAGTTTTGGTCTGTCTGTCTGTCTGTCTGTCTGTCACCCGATTAAGCCACTCAGCCATTCCGCCAAAGTTTAACTAGTTGCTGAACGCCCAGCCATCTTGAACTGGTGTTTGCGTTCATACTTGTGAACATTTTCGATTAAAAAGCAAATATTACGCAATCTGAGGCGCAACATAAATACATAAGTATCAGGTCATGTGTTCTTTTATTAGAAAATACATAGATACGTAATTCTAGAGACCCTAGTGTTTGTGTAGGCTGCGCCGAAAATGCGACGCTGCGCAAGAAGTGCGACTCTATGCACGAAAAAGCCTTCTGCCGACGATATGGGGCTGCCGCTGGCAGTGGCCCTGGGTTCAAATCTGACGCAGCGCCTCCTATATTTTATCAATGCCAGCCAGCTGCGGCCGATTCAACATCGAGTTGGTGCTGTCTCAGGCAAGGCAAAACATAGTAGTACGGCCGGCACAAGACTATCGTCTTTCGACGACATTTGCAGAGAAGCACTCAGATACGCGGCCAATTTTTGCACTGATCTTATGCAAAATTAACTGGATTTTCGTATATTCCACAAAAATATGAAACCTCATTGATGTACAAGACATTTATTGATTGCTTTTTTAACACTTTCGATAATTAGGCGTTCGGCTAAGTAGGACAGCTTTTCCTGTCCCGTAAAATCCGAATTAACGAGCATTTACTATATTATAACTAGGGCTCCTTGTTTTCCGATTAATCAAAAAAAAATCCGATAAACACTCGCCGTTAAATTTTTGACAATTCGAATTTATCCGATAAACTCCGCTTTTAAAATAACATTTTCATCTTTCAAAGCGCATTTTCAAAGCTGTGATTCATCACTTGAATGGAGCGAACATCCACCAGTGGCAGGAACCTCGTAAAGTATGCTTGTGTCTATCAAAACAACCTTTAAGGTTGTAAAACTAACAAATGTAGGTGTTTTGTATTCAAGTTTTTGTGCTTGTGTGATTATGTGTTTCGGAGTTCAAACCTTCGAGACATCTGAAATACATTGAGTGTGCTTGCATGATTCCATGTTATAAGATATAATTTCATCTAAGATTTCGCAGTATTGAGAATAATGATATTAACTCTTTCGTTACCGTGAGAAAATGGGCAACTTTTCGTAGGTTTTTGTTGGTATTTTTTTGTAATAAGTAATAAAATGGTTATACTATAATGCAATACATGAAGAGAAAGCTAAGTAAATGTACTTTTGACGTGTGTGTGTTTAAAAAACTGAACTTGGAAACTAATATGCAGAAAAAATCGTTAAAGGTAACATTTCTTGCAAATTTGAAAGAACATTTGCAATTGTATGTTTACTACATAAAAGAAGTAAATCTGGAAAATATTCTGAAATATACAAATTGTTTAGATAGGAGACATCTACCTAACAGAAAAGCTTCACTGACCTAGCTCAACAACTGCACGAGTTACACTTGTTTACTTGTTGCCCAGTAGAAAGTGTCTTGTTCAGCCAGGTTGCACAGTTTTTTCTTTTTTATTGCACAAATTTCTCACACACAGAAGCACAGTAAATATTAGGAAAAAGGGAAAGAAATTGGCTATTGAACCATGTATATATGGATATATTGCGCTCTATGGTTGCTCAAGAAAAAAATCTTAACTGGGAAAGTACAGTGTCGCAGACGGCGCCAGAACATCATTATGTATGACTTCACTACACAAAAAATATGTGGAATTTTGTAATTAAAAAAAAAGCTTCTTGCATCCATGTGAAAGAGAAGCAGCCAAATGATCGCTTCCAGATGCAACAGAATCGCCAGAAAGGCGTCGTTCGCGCGAGGGACCGGCAACAAAAGCGTCTGCCATCTTCGTAAACAGACGGAGCGAACCGCACAATTGGAACCGCCGCCTAAATCGTCGCCGCACGGGAAAAATACAAACTACGCAAAAAATGAAAGATTGGTGCCTAGAGAATACGACAGATGGCACTGCAAGTCCATAGGAGCGCTCATATTTTAAAGATAGCTTGTGGCGCGTATGGGTCACCGGTGACCCATGTCCTATGGACACGGTAACGAAAGAGTTAATAGATCCTTATTTTTCATCAAGAAGATGAGAGATAATAAGCAGCTTGCTTTGCTCCTGCCCACCAAAGTACACTTTGGCGAGTTCACAAGCAGTGCAGTGCAGTGTTACATCAGTGCAGTTCAGCCTAATTAACAGGATATCTAAAGAGCAAGGGAAAAACACTGAAAGGGTGAAAAAACAGGATTATCCGCAATAATTCAGCTGATTTTCATTGGAAATAAAATTGATAAGACTACATTGGACAACTTCTAATGCCAAATGAAACACCACGATTTTCGGAGAATTGGGTATTTAAGAGAAAAACTCCGATAAACGCCGAATTTCCTCCCAAAAAGTAAACGCCAAAAAACGCTCTCCGAATTTCACGAAAAATAAACTCCGAAAACACAGAGCAGTGATTATAAAAGAAGCGTATAGGTCTTAAGGATTCTTGCAGAATGAAAACGAAAAGCAAAGTTAGAAGAAATGGGAATGGGCAGGCGAAAACCTATGTACCACATAGAACAGCTGAAAGCCATGAAAAGAGTACTTACTCGACAATGACTGTGAGCGCGAGCATTAGAAAAAAGTTTCATTTTTTCCAGCCAACATTGAAATCCTCTGTTTCTGGACTAGATTCCTCCTTTGGACCAAAGTGCACAAGTGAACTATCAAGATACTTAATTACAGTGACGTTAAAGTACGTACCAGACAGCTTACTACGTATAGTTCTTTTGTGAGTCAAGTGATTTGTAAAGAGGGAATAGCAGATGTCTATTGATTTTTCTTTGACATGGGTTGACCTAGGAAAGCATAAAGTTTACCTTGCAAAATATCTATTATACGCTTTCTAGCGAATCGCAACAACTATTCTTGGAATGAAACTTAACTAAGAAATGTAGAGGACGAAATTTCAATCAGTTTAATTCCTATCAGTGGGGTATTTCCAGACTACATAAGAGAATAGACGAAACGAACCCATTGTATTCCCATTGGGTATCTCTACAGGAATTCGTTAGGCACTTGCTTATACTGGATAAAGCTTTGCTCATGAGCCGTTGGTGAATACCTAAGTGTAGGCTGGATGTCAAGTCTACCGTCGATGATACACCAGTTTAGAACTAGCTTACTAATATATGTTGTCGTGTGCGGGTTTAGAAGTGTTCGTATTACCCACTGCATCGATCACTTGTGACACTTGCTCTGGTGCCTAATGAGATCTAACAGACAATGGTGCGAAGAAAAGTATAGGGGGTGTTATTAGAAGTAATTGTAATGTAAATGTGAAGAAACAAAAGTGGACGAAACGATAACTTGCCGCCGGCAGGGACCGAACCTGCGACCTTCCAATAACGCGACCGATGCTCTACCACTGAGCTACGGCGGTGGTCATCGCCCTGTCCACTTCATAGGGTATATATGTGCATTTAAACGTGGGAGCCTCACAGCTCCGGTAGCTATTACGGCGACTGTGGAACACTTTTTTTGCCTGTTTGCGTCACGTAGTACGTGATTTTATTATGAGCTGACAGCTGACCAATAATCCCTCGCATACTACCTGAAGGCATCAAGTCTGCCAGAAGGAGACCCTTGCTATGAATGAAGGAAAGGTAAGAGTGTTCCACACTCGCCGTCATGGCTACTGACGGCGCTGACTGACGCTCCTACGTTTAAATGCACATATATACCCTATTAAGTGGACAGGGGGGACGACCGCCGCTGTAGCTCAGTGGTAGAGCATCGGAAGCGTTATTCAAAGGTCGCAGGTTCGGTCCCTACCGGCGGCAAGTTATCTTTTCTTCCTCTTTGGTTTGTCCATATTTACATTACAATTACCTCTAATAACTTCTCGTACACTTTTGTTGGCATCATTGTCTGTTAGTCCTCATTAATATTGTGTCTAACAAAGAAAACGAGGCTTTAAATTTACACTTCTTTCTTTGTTCTGGTGCTGCGAGTCAAACTCTGGCCTGCGTGTATTTTTATTTCTAATTTATTTTGTTTCGTTCACACCGCTTCATTTTAGGGTTTTCTTTCCTTGTTTTTTTTTCTGCCTCGCCACCTGTGAAGTAACTCACTTGGTAGCAGGTGTATGTCAAATAGTCACTGTACTTTTAACTAAGCGGCTATAACTTTTTGCTGGCAGAGTGAATGTACTATTGCTTTAGTAATGTTGATACTCATAGGTAGTTTCTTATGAATTTGCTGTCATATAGATTTCATCTTCCCTTTTTGTAGAATTAGCATGCCTGTCCTTTTGTAAATTAGGCAAATATGAAAGGACATTACTTTAGCCTTGCCAGACGTTCTTCGGATTGCCGCCCTCTTCAAGTTCCCATTTGCCTACAGTTGTTTTATAATTGTTAAAACGGGAAAACACCGAGCTGAATAATTTACGAGTTGAAACTGGAACTGTTCTAATTGTTGCAAGGCTAGCACGAGGAAAGCAATAACAAGCTAAGTGCAATTCTCCTTGGGGAAGCATGGTGTCGGCACGCAATTTTTATTATTACATCGTGAATAACGCATCCAATCAATGTTTACTGTTTTACTATTTAGGACAGCTATGTTCGTAGGCGTGCGCAGGGTTCCCCATTGCATTAGGTGGCAGGGGTAGGAGACAATGTTAAGGATGTTGTCTTTTGGACTGGACAAATCGAGGGGGTGTCCCTCCCCCCACCCCTGGTCGTGTCTAAAATATAATATGATTGACAATGGAGGAAAAAAATGGAAATGAGGTGATGAGATGCTTGTCGCTATGGTCAGCCTTAGGTTCCTGATTTTGAGGGAGTAAAGACTGGAAGTAAACAGCTTTTAAAGGGCAACACCAGGGGCCCTCGGCCACCATTTATTGTCAAAAACAAATTTGATAGTGAAGGATAGGATATTCCTATAACCAATTACAACGCTCGCTTCGGGTGAACATGCGTTTCCATGAGCACATCTCGACGCGCATCGTGCTGATTACATAGTAACAGGCTAAGCGTATATATAGTCTGCTCGATCACTGTCAGTTCTTTTGCCAAGCTTTCTAGGCCTATTACTCACGACGCGAGGAATGTAGCAACATACTTAAATAAGCCCGCATATAAAATGACTCAGCTTGGCACAGTAAAGGAAGTGTTGCGAATGCATCCCGCTGTGTGCCACGCTCTACTTTGAGAGAACCACCTGCAATAGATTCTTCGTACATCTTATAGACGCGCAGTTTATAGCTGCGACGACAATTTACTACGTAGTTAGAGACACATGGAAGAATGCTGGAAATAATATGTCGATATATGGAAACGTTGGAAACGGGTTAATAACACATTGGATGAAATAGGTTTGCATCACGAAATAAGAGCCTGATGTACACGAGAAGATTGCTGGGGTCACACAAGCACAGCGCTGCTAAACTGCGAATGAAAATTTTCATGCATGTGGTAGAATCCTTCCGGTGCATTAGAGCTGTAGTTCAGCTTAATGCGGTGGACGGCTTGCTTGTCAACCGGCTCCTTGTACAGATGCTGGCGGTGTCATGCGAGTGCTAGAGAGATCGAAAAGACACGCATCTTCGCCTTGAATATCAAACATCGCCGTGCGCTGAGAAACGGTGCGCGAGAAGTTGTGGCTGCAGTCTCCTTTCTAGGCACAGAAATTGTCAAAAAGTCCCCAGGCCACCATGCCCTGCCGAGGAGCGGCATGGGAACGATTGACCACCCCTGTACATAGTGCTCGACGCAACCACTCGTCGGAAGTTTTGTTTGAGAGCGGAGAGAAAGTATTTTAAATTTGGACGATGAAATCCACCGAGAAAAAAAAAGAGGCGAAAGAAAGGAGTGTCTGTATGAATATATATATATATATATATATATATATATATATATATATATATATATATATATATATATATTAGCGATGTCAGTTGGGCTGCAATCAGCTGCGTTTGAATTTTTTTCAATCTGTCAGGACGAGCACTGGCACTGCGAGTCACCGATTGTTGTGATATGAAGCGTGGTATGTGGTTGTGTATGTGCGGCTCGGCGGATATATTGCGATGGTCTTTCAATAAAGTTAGTTGCCAGTGACGCGCCTACATTTTGCCTTCCCTGTTCTTGGTGGATTTCGTCTTCCAATTTCTTGAAGCATGATCCAACTAATCCAATACGTTTTACTAGAATATATATATATATATATATATATATATATATGTATATATATATATATATATATATATATATATATATATATATATATATATATATATATATATATATATATATATATATATATATATATGTACGGCTTGACAACGCGATAGCAAAGGGAAGATTAGGTTTGTTCACAAGTGAGAACGAGTCCACCAAGTGCAGGAGAGGGGCTGTTAAGCGATAGGCGGCGAAGCCACCTGATTGGGGCGTTATCCTGGCTACAAAAAAAAAAAAAGAAAGCGTATGCGTGAAGAAAAAAAAATGTGGCAGCTTATCCAGGTTACGCACGTGTCAAGCATTGCCCCAAGCATTGCTGTTCTTTTTTTTCAGAGGCGTGAGTTTGCAACTGAGAAAAGCAGATGCCTGTGGCCTTCTCTTGCAACAGTCCATGGTGATAACGTTAAAGAAGGAAATTTAATATGTGCCTTAATGACATACCATACAGTGTTCTCACTAAAATTTGGCAATTAACATTTTGTAGGAAAAGAGGTTGCAATAACACTAGTGAAAGACCTATGAGCATGCTAACGACATCCGGTGCAAACTTATATTTTATCGAAGAAAAAAAAAACACAAGAAACTGCCCTCAGTTCGTCTTTGGTTTTGCGTGTTACGCGTCTAATCAATGTAGGTCCTTATTTCGACACACCCAAGAAAAACAAGTTAACTTGTTTGCCAAGCGTCTTAGCCGTCGTGGAGGTCAAAGAATTGACATTAACATTCCCGGTATAGTTGGAGCAATTTTTATTACCCACGCTTCTCTACCGAACATTGTCGCATCCTGATAGCCTGGGTCTAGCGGCGCGGCCGCCACAACTGGTACCAATGCCGACGTTGACGTTCACCTTTAATGCTCATGCATAATTTGTTCTTGCCGACCCTGGTGCAGAAGCATCCTGGACGGCACCTATCCTTGAGTGGTCCATGGCAGGGCTAGAAAATTGGGTATAAATGTAATATAGTCGATTCGTTAATTGTGAACTGCGCTGTTCTGATGCTTTAGATATCATTTTTCGCCTCAGGCATGGTCACTGAGTACTGAGATTTGCCGAATAAAACAGGGAGTTAGGTCTACTTAAGATAATTCTTCTAGTAATTTTTCATTTTTTTCTTCAATATGAAGCAATTGGGCCTGGTATCGTTTCTTTGTATTTTTCCGCTCACAGATATCTTCACTGTGTATGCAAGATTTTTTATTTTAGTACTGGTAATGTCTATTTCCTATCTAAAAGATATAATTTAGATTCCTCAGTAATACGTATAAAGGGCGGGTGCTCTAGAGGGGCCATGGAGGCGGAATATGTAGTTTTTGTAGTTGATGTTGCGTTCTCTCAGTAATAGATTTTGAGGAAATGACTAAAAGTTCTGTAGTGGCAATACAGCTTTTTCATCAACCCAAAAGAATAAATTCGGCGGTGAGTTCCAGCTTGGTAGAAACTTGCAGTTGAGAGCAAATATTGATTGACAATATTTTAGTTTTAAGAATTATATGTTAAGTTCCATGCATCAACAAAAAAAAAAACAAATTGTAACGGCTCGTTTTGCTTCGTTAGACACAACATTACTGAGAACTAAGACAATCAAGCGAAGGAAAGTATAGGAAATGTTATCTGCAGTAATTTACAATAACTCAAGATCTATGCAAGTTCATACGACGTCCAGCGAAGTCATTCAAATTTTAACAATTGTCCAGCCACCCTAAGATTTCTCTTCCTTAAAAATTCAGCAAGGTAACACCTTCGCTTAACCTAAAACTGCAATATGTAGTATGCACAAAAATATCAAAATTCTTTCAGTGCCTAACGTTCATAAAAAGACAACTTAACGCTAAGTTGAAATGACCTCAATTAAAAAAATACGCACAGGAGTACGAAGCTCGAACTCCACCTTTCTAACTTAAGATGGCAATTACGAAATCTAAATTTAACAATAATTAGCGTAGCTTGCGCTGGAGGCGCAGCACTAAAGAGTCAGTGGAGCTGATGGGCAGCTGTGTATTCTTGGCTTTTGCAGTTTTGCTAAGTCTTGCAAATTTTCTCTTTCTCTCTTTCTTTGTTTGTTTCTTTTCTTTTCTCTCTGTCTTTATATATCTTTTTTTCTCTGTTTATTTCTATTTATTGATTTCTATCACCGTCATTCTTTTTATTTGTTGCTCGTTCATTCTTCTTCGCCATTCATGCCGTCCTTTCTTTCTTTCTTTCTTTCTTTCTTTCTTTCTTTCTTTCTTTCTTTCTTTCTTTCTTTCTTTCTTTCTTTCTTTCTTTCTTTCTTTCTTTCTTTCTTTCTTTCTCATACATTTCTCACTTGCTTCCTCTTTCTTTCCATCCCCTTCTTTCTGTACCTCTCACTCTCTATATATTTTTTTTCTCTTTTTTTCTATTTCTGCATATCTTTCTCTCCATTATTTTCAGTCAATCTCATTCTTTCTTTACAGTGCTTTACTCTCTCCCCTTCTCCTTTCCCTCATCCTCGACATCACGTTCCTCTTCCTCACGCTCACTTCCCTTTCCCACCTCCTGGTTACACTATACTATACAAGGTCATGCTATGCTCAGCTAGCTTTTCTGGATAGCCGAGTGGTTAGGACGTTCGCCTTCGGATCGAGTCTACGCGGGTTTGAATCTCTCCTCATGAACTTTTAGATGCGAAGCAGCTATTTGACTCACGTGTGTAACGCCGTACGTTACGTGCGTCCGTAGGAATGCGCCGCAACGCGTTCCCCTCGCCGTAGGTGTTGGAGCGTTGCCAGGTAGGTCACGCCACAGCTGCGCGTCGACTCACGCTCCCCTCGCACGCTTCCCTCGCTCCGCCCGCTCGCAACACCTCTGAACGTGTCACTTCTCTCTCGCTTCACCCTCTCCACCGCCCGCAACGCTTGACCGCACGTCGAGTGGAAACACTCTTTGGGCTCGTTTGTCTGCGATGACGCCCGTTTCAACCGGGTCAACGCCGTGCGCACCGCTGCTGCTTCGCATCCCATCAGGGTTCCCTTCGGGGAGATGGTCCAAGTTTTTTTTTTTCGTGAAGGATTTCTCTTTCTTTCTACATCGGTCTTTCTTCCCTTCTCTCTCTTTCTCTCTCTTTGTGCTCACTCTCTAACCCATCAGGGTTGTTACAGACCATGTCTAAAAAATCGGCGCACTTGTTCTGGGAGCGAAGCAGAAGAGGACGAAGGCGCTGAAGAGGATCTAGAGAGCCCCTGCCGGTTCACGATAACGATCATTTCTGTTTCCGACAGATCGATTATTGTGAGCATCAACACCTTCACTGTTGAAACAATCAAAGTTATAAAGGAGCATTTTTTGGATTTAAATAATAGACCTCACGTACTGTTGTCTCGATACTGTAAGCGCTACGCCGCGTATGCGTTTGCTCTAACCCATTACAAAAGCCTCAGGCATAATTCTTCATCCTCGTCAGCCACAGCATCAACAAAGTGCCCATAATGCGTTACAAGTGTGTAGCGGGTACCGCGCTTCTCCGAAGAGTGAAAAATAATGGCACAGTGACGCTTTCCCACTACAAAAAAAAATTATGATGATTTATGGCGTAGTGGGTACCTGCAGGTGCGCTTGTAGTAGTTGTCTCAAGAGTGTTTAAAAAAAGGCTCTAGAAAGGGCTTTCTTCCAGCTTTCGCAGTGACTGTGCTGCCGGTGTTTTATTAGCCACATGGCAGGGAAGTTATATGTCCAGAATGCATCAACTATAACAATAAAAGACTAAGAGGAATTTTTAGCTTCAGCGGCTTGCCGGTTCCTACTTGGTGAGGAGCCGGGTTCGCGACCCGGTCGCGTTCCGCAGGACACAATAAAGTTATTTTCCGTTCCATTCCACTGAGCCTGTTTTGTTGAGATGTTTGATTTGCTTCAGTTTTCTCGTGGTTGCATGTGATTTACCAGCTGCGTAGCGGAACGCTTTGCAGTGTGGTAATTGTCTGAATTATTCGTGGTATTTTAGTGCAACTTTAATGGGCTAGGTTATACAAAGAGAGCAGTGGCAGCGACCGGAGATTCAACGTGCAATGAGAAATATTTTGTGGCTTACTAGAAACAAACACTGTGGGTAAAGTTCAGGTGGGTAAGGAGGGTGGCGAAGTTCAAGGTCAGCACTCGATATATTCCTGCGGAAGAGTGAAAAACAAGTGGTCAGGTTTGACCGCACCAGACAACACTTGGCGCTGTCGCATGCTTCATTAGCGATGAGACTCGAGAAATTGGTGGATTTTAGAAACTCAGGTACTGAATAAGTCTGCGGTTAAATTTATTGCTGCTCAGGTCCCCACTGCTGCGTTGCTTAAGGATGGCAGATGCCAAGACGCGCAGAACGGCAGACACCGCGACCATGGTTGGAGTCCTTGGAGTGTTTCTGTTCGCTCCTCATGGGACACGTACTCACAAGTCTAATGGAATGGGAGCTTTACGCGAACGGCAGCCTTCATCTTAGGGGGAGGCATGGATGATGACGATGTCCGCTACATAATAATTCTGTAAGTGCCTAACGTTCATAAAAAGACAACTTAACGCTAAGTTGAAATGACCTCAATTAAAAAAAGGTAAAACATTTGACGTACTACGTCTAGGATAACGTAGAATACATTCTTGATTGCGAGAAAGCGAAAATCCTCAGAGTGGTGTAGCTAGCGACACCCTGAATCTATTTCGGAGCTGTACCGAAATATGCAGTGTCGTTAGAGTGTGTGACTGTATTTCAGGCAGGAATTCGTAGTGGCGACTTTCTCTTATGTAATATTTGCTAGCTTTCCCCAATGACGATATGATGTACCTAATATATCCTGTTTTCATCACTTCAGTGCATGCTCTTCTCCGTTGTACGAAACCTAAATCTGGTGCTTGTGTGCTACGGTTACAGAAATTGCGAGAAATCGAAATGATGATTCGTGCATAAAAGGCAAACGACAGTGGCCTAAGATGCCTAAACGAAAGCTCTGGCACTGGCGGTGCTGTATTTCAATATGGTGGTGGCATTGACTACCGCGCAGTGGCTAGTGTATCAGTTCAGATTACGACGTGACAAAATTCATCAGAGGTCGTTATATCATGGTTTCGAAAACTACCATCATCATCGCAATTATAAATCTAATAACCACCGACGTTAAAAAGTCGATTCTGGAAACAAAAAAAAGTTCCATGACTTCTGTGTCCCAAAAGGCTGCTATGCGAATTCGCCACGTAAAAAAAAATCAGTGCAGGAAGTGACGAATATCCAAAGCCTCAATTATGTATCACTTAGCTTGGCTATGTGAGCAATGAGTACATTATACTTACGCCACCATGAATGCGAGTGCAATCAGTAGGACGAGTCCAAGTTTCATAGCTGGCATAACGCTCGTCACCACAGAAGTTTTCTTGCGTAAAACAAAAGAAGGCGGACGGATGCGTATATATTTATAAAGGGATTGCGGCGTCAGTATTTCGAGTCATCCAGTGGGGTTTTTGTGTTACGTGATTCTGAAAACCGTAAATGCACAAGCATTTTTTAAAAAGTAATTAGGCTTCTATTTTTAGAACGTCAATGTAAAAGTTCCACATACCGCAGTGTAGGCTTGTTGCCTTTCGTGATTATAGTTTCTCGAGATAAGGGTTGCGAGTGAAGTTGATAACATACGAATATGCTGATAGCTATGTGTTAAGTCTCGACCGTTGCTTAGTTGAATATTGACGAATTAAAAACGAAGGTGCGCGACGTGTGGGCCATTCTTGGTTCTGCGCAAGTAGAGTGGTGCAACAATCCTTGATGAATAACGTTGTATTTAGTAGAACATGCTTGATACTAGAATATATAGGCTTTATATCAAAGTCTGCTTGACATGACTGCTCGTTTCTTAATGTTATGGCGTTGATGTCCGTGGATTCTCTTTTTGAGGAGGGGGGAATAAAGCGATTTGGTAAATTTGGTACTTTTATTAGCAGCATTGGCGTTTTCCTCCATTTGTAAATTATTCTAGAACTTTTTGTTGGGCAAGTTGGTACACGTTCATGATTTATTCGCAGCATTTCAAAGAAAGACTTTGGAATTGGTGTTGACGCTTTGCGGTACGTTTTGGGAATGTCTAATGATAAATAGCTTTCTGAGTAATGATGTTTCTTTTGTGGTGTGCAGAGCTTGTGGGTTGTGCAGATGATCGATGCTCATGACGCGAAGATCTTATTATTAGGGTGCATTTTTTTTTCGGATGACTGTACACTTCATGCAAATTTATAACTTGAATAGACTCGTTACTCAAGTGAGCGCAGTTTGACAAGCAGCTCTCGCTGCATTGTCACTTTCCTGTAATAAATACTTTTCTGTTGAGCAAAAAGCGTTCTTCGTTTAGAGTGTCAAAGTTGTAAGTGCGGAATGCGGCAGCTACAGTGATTGAAACCAACCACGGGGACTTAGACAAAATCTTTCATTGTTTTTTAGTGTATGACTGCGTTGAAGCTGTGATTGATGAAACTGCGTGACGACGAGAAAGGAACTTACATGACAACCGTGGTTTTAGTCAGCTTGAGGGAATGGTTTGACGGTACAAGCAAAGCAACCATTGTCTTGCGCGCTTAACTGCTATGACAGTGACAGTGGTATCGCTATGGCTCAGCACAAGCCCAAGTGGCATGGTAGTCGGTAAAAGATACAATAATACTCGCATAATTTGATACATTACTACTGATTGATGCCTCACAGGAAGATGCGTTCGTAAAAACTGACCATGCGCTTTCTGTCCCTCTGCCCAGCGTTGGAGATTTACTGCTCATTACACCTACGATGTGTCTGCATTCCAGATAATTAACCATTTCGCGACCATTGACGTGTATAGTTAATGGTCCTGTAACAAAATGGCTGATGACGTCTATACTCGTCATCGACAAAAATTAGTCCCACACGGAACCAATCGAGGCCCGCCATGGTGGTCCAGTCGTTATGGTGCTCGACTGCTGACCATTAGGTTGCGAAATCTAATCGCGGCTGCGGCAGCCGCATTTTCGATGGAGGCGAAAATGCTCGAGGCCTTTGTAGTTAGATTAAGGTGCACGTTAAAGAATTTCAGGTGGTCGAAATTTTCGGAGCCCTCCACTACGGCGTCTCTTGTAATCATAATGTTGTTTTGGGACGTTAAACTCCATCATTTATTACGGAACCAATGAAGGATATACTAGCCATAATTGTGTTTCTTGACGCTAGATGGCCACACTTGTTCATGTTGGGCCACTTGTGTCTCGAATTTTATGTCATTGAAATATTTCACTGTATAGCCATGCGGTGAAGTCACCTTCAAGCTATCTTTTTTTACACGATTAGGTAAATAAAGGAACATCATTGAATTGAAAGAATTGTGCAGTTTTATTCAGAAAAAAAGCTGTACAAATTCAGGAAAAAGAAAGTTCTAAGCTTGGCATGTTTTCCTTCCTTTCTTATGGTCGCGAAAGGGTTAATAAAGTTGGGGAGAGGACACTGTTGTGTAGCCTAGTACCCGAGCTGTAATCACCGCGCAGTAAGCGATGGGAAGCAACACTGAAGCGTTTTTGGGCGCGCGCTATTTCAACTCTACTGTTCGTTATACTACGGGCTGTGGTCATCTGAGCTGGAAACGCATGGTAATGTCTTTGCGACTCCTGTGCGGCCGCACACTGTATAGGTTTCATATTAAGTGAAGCACTTCAGGAGCTTGGCTGTCGTCTCCTGCCGTCTCTTGTCGTCTCTGAGCGACCCGCTCAAAGCAGGTCAAAAAAGGTCCCTACAATATGTAGCAATTAGCGTAGCTGTATCAACAACGAGAGATTTAGTTAATCATTATAGTTAGCGCAACCATTAGGAAGGTGCCGGTTTCAGAACCCACATTGCAACGCTAGTTGATGCATGATTTGCCTTGCATAATGCAGTTTCGGTCAGGGAGTGATATTTTTATGCGACGACTGTGCCGTAACTTTTATGGCGTATGACATGAATCTTTGCTGAGTCATTTGTGCCTGCTCAAGAAAGCACACGCCGACTAATTGCTTTCCACTATAATTGAAGTTGTGAAAATAAAGCGTCAAGTACGATGAGTTTTTTTTTTTATATACAGGAGTGCTTCTTTAGGGGAATGAGGCTTTTTTTCAGTCAGAGTAGAAAATTCTAAGTAAACTAGAAAACGATGTCCATGCAAGTTATAACTGTCAGTGTTGTCTATAGACTATCAGTGAATTGGGTTTTGATGTAATGAAAGCGCAATTTTCTTCGATTCTTTGCCCATATTATTTCTAACATTACAGAGCTCTAATGCGTCTCGACTAGCATCCTACTCGCTAAAACTCCATTGATAATCAACGCA